>JASPKZ010001610.1:3155000-3300000 GCA_030220185.1 Diploptera punctata
TCACTATTTATTGTTATTTTCAGGATTACATTTGTTATTACCTGGACATTAACAAAGGCAGATAGTAAACAAATAGAGGCTGCTGAAATGAAGATGTTCAGAACAATAGCTGGATACCAAAGGACCGATAAAAAGAAAAAAAAAACGAATATATAAGAACAGAACTTATATATTCAATCTCTGTGAAAGAATGAAACATTATCAAAATGCTTATCTTCAGCACGTATTACGAATGAATGAACAGCGCATACCAAGAAGAATGTATACTTATAAACCAAAAGGAAGAAAAATGTTGGGAAGACCATTGAAGAGATGGAAGGACCAATTCGACCTATAATGAGATCGGAACAGGCCATTGGGCTTAATCCTTGTTGTTGATGATGATGATATTTGTTATTAAACAAGGTGCGGCAGAAACAATGACTCATTTTAAATTGCCCGCCATTATTGCATACGGCTTCCTAGAGAGTTGATGTCGGTACCAATGCGTAGTGCAGTTCAAAGCATTGCCAGTCAGTAATGTAGCGTTGGTCAAACGAACACCGTAGGTTTGCAATATAAACTTTTTTCAAATGTGGTGGCAGTGTCGTACGGACACAGGGTTAATTCCGCAAACATTTTACGAGATGGATCCAGCAATTCAGAGCAATAGCATCTGCAACAAACAATAAACCATCTGATATGCCACGTACGGTTCGCACCCCGGACATCATTGTACGAGTAAGAGTAAAATCTGCTTTGGCAATGTAAACTGGCCACCCCATTCGCCCGATATATCGACTTGTGACTTTTTTCTGTGGCGATTCCTAAAATCCAAAGTGTATACTAACAAGCCAACAACTCTTGAAGACTTGAAAAACAACATTCACGCCGAAATCGAGGCCATAACAGGTGGCACTCTTAGTAAGGTTATGTATGGAGAATGTGCGTGTTCGTGCAGAAGATTGCATCGCCAACAATGGTGGACACCTAAAGGACATAATTTACAAAAAGTGACATGTATAATTAATGGTAGGATGTGTTCTTTCTGACAATGTACACTATTAATGTGTAGTTGTATTTCTTCATGCCAAAATAACATGTTTAAAATGGGTCATTGTTTCTGCCGCACCATGTATAATTGATCTTTTTATTATGTTTACTGAATTATATTATTTATTTCTTTTTAAAACATATTATGAGTTTTTTTTCACCTCTTTTTCGTTGTACACGGTTTTAATTCCTTGTTTGACGTTTGTTGTGAACTTTCTGTCTTTCTCAAATAGATACACGGACAAGACACAGCACCCAGATCCAAGGTGGAGATTAAAAATCCCCTTAACCCGACGGGAATCGAAACCGGGTCGCCGGGAGTGTGGAAAGTGGATAGGTAGTGGACTATACCGACAACGCCACCGGCGACCGACAAAATAGTTTAGGAATACCTGTGATGGACAACTTGTACCTTTGATTATAGTTAGAATTTTTTTGATTAAGTAAAACCAATGGGTACAACTTAGGACACGGCGCGCGCGCACGCGCACGCGCACGCGCGCGCACACACACACACACAAACACACACACACAAACACAACACACACACAAACACACACACACACAAACACACACACACACAAACACCACACACACACACACAAACACACACACACACACAAACACACACACACACACAAACACACACACACACAAAACACACACACACACAAACACACACCACACAAACACACACACACACACAAACACACACACCACAAACACACACACACAAACACACACACAAACACACACACAAACACACACACAAACACACACACAAACACACACACAAACACACACACAAACACACACACAAACACACACACAAACACACACACAAACACACGCACAAACACACGCACAAACACACGCACCAAACACACGCACAAACACACACACAAACACACACACACAAACACACACACAAACACACACACAAACACACACACAAACACACACACAAACACACACACAAACACACACACAAACACACACACACACACACACACCCAGTCCCACGGTTGAGATTTAAAAATCCCTTACCCCGCCGGGAATCGAACCCGGGTCGGCGGAGTGGAAGGTAGGGACTCTACCGACTACGCCACAGCAACGGACTATATATTTAAAACATGCTAATGTTGTTTATATTTAACCATTTAGGAGTCTCCAACCTAGTTCCCATAGTACGTTACGCAACTCACAGTAGCTGTACTTAATGTTTACACTAATATCGTTTCTCCGCCTTGTCCTATTGCCGTTCAAGTTTATTATTAGCTTCATTATTACCGTAGCCAGAGTAAGATTTGACTACGTCAGTCTAACTAATTGTGTGCTCTATAACCATTTTAAAATAAGCATGAAACCCAGCAGCCGCTTCACACCTGTTCGCCTTTCTTTGGTCGAAAATATTTTCATGAACTTTATTCTTCTTCTTCTTCTCTTCTTCTGCTTCATGAAATTAGGCATTTTGACCTGTTTTCACATAAAGTGGGATTTAATGAATCCTCCCATCTAGTAAATGGGCGTCCAACATTTCTATGCCCTGTTGGTTTGTACTTTAGTAACAGCTGAGGGATTCTATCTGCAGGCATTCTCTTGACATGTTCATACCAGTTGTTTCTCATGTTGCCAATTCTATTTGTTAAATTGAAAATATTTAAGTCCTTCCTAATATCCTCACTTCTTTTCTTGTCAAAAATTGTCACACCTGCTACTGAACGTAGGAACTTCATTTCTTTATTCTTAAGTAGGGCAATTTTTTCTCTTCTCCTCAAGCTAAAGGCTGTCCATTCTTAAAGTGATCCTCATCAAAACAAAACCATGCGCCATGTTCGCTTTTCATTGGTAATGGACAACGACATACGACGTACTAAGTACGCGAAAAAGTAGACCTAGAAAGAGATGGGCTGAAGTCGGAACGGGTCAACAGATCTAAACCATGAAAGCAGATGATGATGAAATATAAGATATGTCCTCTAAATATACTTGTTATTCTTCGTGAATGAAAATAATAATATTCCAAAATAAAAAAAATTAAATAACCTTATCAATAATTCAAACTTAAAATATTTTAATACATATGGGTGATGCATTTGGGTCATGCTTCGGTCGATTATCATGAAACAGAATGGCTGAAAGTGTTCAGTCTTCTATTATCTCATCTCCCTGTCAAAAGTGACAGTAATCGTGGCGCGAATGGCAGAAGGATACAATTGGCGTTTGTTGATGTTACGATCACTCTAAGAGCGTATACGGTATAGAGACCATATTTCGCAAACATATAATTCGAAGAATCGCCGTCTTATACATTTTTTTTTAGAATTGAACTCATGTATAATTCATTTATCCACCTCATTTGATTTTCAATTATCGTTAAGTATTTTTTTAAATTGCGTTCATTTGTTCATGTACAGCGGCGATTAATCATAATTGAATCATACTCTTCCTCCTGTTGTTTAGTATTATGTACTCAGCTGTTGACACGTTCACTTTATGAATGGATCAGTTAACCTGAATTTTGTATTGCACTCTACTGTCCCTAAAATTACAATCCTACTTACTATAACTCTAACTAACTCACTGGCACTATCGAACCCGTAGATTCATGGCCGTGCGGACATAAGCTCTCCATATAGCCCTATCCTGAGCCAATGTTTTCCAATCATCCCCTGTAAAATCTAGTTCCCTCAAATCATAGTTAATGTTATTCTCTCACCTCATTCTTGGTCTACGAACTGGGCATTTTCCCTCTGGTTTTCCTACAAGAAGCTTCCATACACATCTTTCATTCCCCATTCGTGCCACATGTCGGTCTACCAACTGGGCATTTTCCCTCTGGTTTTCCTACAAGAAGCTTCCATACACATCTTTCATTCCCCATTCGTGCCACATGTCCTGCCCATCGCAGTCTACGAGACGTAACTGTTCTCATTATATCTGGCTTCCTATAAAGACCATGTAATTCACTGATATGCAGTCTTCTCCATTCACTTGTCTGTTCATCTCTCTTCGGTCCAAAATTTTCCTAAGAACTTTATTCTCAAATACTCGTAACCTCCTTTCCTCCCTTAAAGTAAGAGTCCATGTTTCGCACCCATATAATATCCATCCATAGTAATTCTGCCCGAAGGCAGGTCCTTCACTGCAATCATAGCATTTTGATGCTATGCTTGCAGCTTTACTAGGGAATTGTAGGTGTGGTAGCTTCCCGTTGCTTTCCACACCGGTGAAGGATGATGATGATGACTATTTAACTCATGCCCCAAATGGGAGTCAATGACCAATCACGTTTCAATGATTTCTGTTTTACAACCAATCAGAGTCGTGTTTCACCAAATATTTATCAGTGTTATAATTACCATATTAAAGAAAGCTCCTCCTTATAATATTGCGATCCTTTGGCAATAAATAGTATGATCTGGTTGCAGTGATAAACAAAAGAAGCAGTAGAAGCGTACCTATCGTTTCTCATTTGTTTTCAAACATCGCCGTTTACAATAAATATATAAATATTTTAAAATAACTATAGTTAAATAATGATTTGTGAGTAAACAGCTTAATTGTATTCGTTAAATAGTCCTAACAAATGCCACTCTTCATTTCCAAATTCTCTAGATAAATTCACTCCTCACTTCGTGAGTCGTGAATTTATCGATAATTTGGAAATCACTCGTGGCATTTACTTATGATAATGATAAGGATGATGATAATGATTTCGGGGACCATCAACATCACCTATCACCTATCACATATCATCGGGGCAGCGTAACTCCGTCTTCCAGGCGCATCAACCTAACAAGTGGGTTTACAATAATGCCATGCCAGGAGAGAATACCAGAATGTCGAAATGACAACGTGATGGCATTGTATAAAAAATAAAAAAAAATATTTCTCTCTCTTCCTCTTTCTCAATTTCTCTTCCTGAGTTTAACCTCTCCCTTTGTATTAGCCATAATGTCGGAATAGGAAGACGGTTGAGAACTATTGCAATCCTACGCTAGATGAGTTCAGAGCAAAAGTGGACCAACTCCAAAATTAAAAAATCCCGCTTGTATGTTAGTCGGGTTCAAAATATCAATAATTCTTCAGAGCAATGGTGAACCAAGTAATGCATTTTTTTCTTTTTTATTGTTGTAAAAAGATTGACCTTTAATTCTTCACATGCAATTATAGGCCTATATATTACTTTAATTTTATATAAGTTTTTCTCAATAGAGCAAAATATGTACTTTGTCCATTTTTGCTCTGAACCCCTCACTTGAATTCTTGTTTTCAATGTTTACGCGTTATATCAACGCCATCGTGCCGTCCTATTTCTCGCCTGGTTGAGTAATAGGTCTTTAACGTGCTGTACGCTACTCGGGTATACCCGACCGGTGGGGAAAGGATTTTTAACTCTGAACTAAATTCCATGGCGCGACAGCCCTAGAAACCTACCAGTCGGCTGCTAGCCTCACATCCACATATGCCTTTTACAGAGGCGGATGAACATTCATCAAATACAGGGATTGACATATTGCCAGCATGTGGAGTCCTCCAGCTGTTATAACTTTTTTTTTGGCTTAAATACTATTTATTTATTTAGTACCTGGTGGAATTAAAGCAGATGGCCTTCTCTTCCACTCACCAGGACAAATACATGTTATATTTAAATACGAAAAATCACAATAATATTAGATACTAAACGATTTATCTGGCCAAACTGAACAACAATAACAGTAAGATTTAATAATACAATAAAGTTAAAAATAATTAAAATTCAAACTTATAAAAGTATATAGGTATATATTTTTTATTTATATATAGAATTTTAATGTTTACACATCTTTCTGTGCCTAGTGTCTTATTTTTCTTCTCTCTCTCTCCATCCAATCCATGTCCTCCAGTCCTCTTGCTCTCATTCCAATTATTATTTCCTGCATCCACGAGTTTCGAGGTCTTCCTCTCCTCCTTCTTCCAGGTGGACACCATTCCAATGTTTTCCTGGGCAATCTTTCTTCTTGCATTCATCGTACGTGCCCATACCAATTAATTGTATATATATATATATATATATATATATATATATATATATTCTTGCCACACACGATTCAGCTGGTCCCTAGTTACCGAATTCACAGCTTCAAAAATCCGATGTCGCAGATTTTGAAAAGTATTAGGCATAGGGCGGGGGATAAAAGCACGACCTTGTACGTAAAACCAATAGATAAAAATCACGCTGGGTTAGGTCTGGTGACCTGTGAGGCCATCGACGATGAAATTAATCTTCTCCTCCTCTTCCAATCCAATGTCCTGGAATGGTGTTATTCATGTAACGTGGGACCTGTTTATAGAAGTGCGGCCGTGTGCGGAACTTGAAACTTTTCTCTTTCCAGGAACGTTGGAATTGTGTTTATATTTTTTGAAGTTTGGAAGAAATAAATGTTTGAAGTCTGTTCCTTCTTTCTGAATAGCCATATATATATATATATATATATATATATATATATATATATATATATATATAACATTTATTTATTATTTGAGAATTTTCCACATCATTGAGGGTTTTCTCCAACCAATCTTAGTAATTAACATGAACTAAAAAATAAATAAATATAAATGACCACGGACTTATAGACTATCAGTTTGCAACAAACATTCACAAATTTCCCTTAATTAAAGTTCTCCATCGTTCTCTGTCCTCTGTGTCTACATCTGTTACACCAAATATCCACATTGAATTTTGAATGTTGTTCTTCCAGGTTGTTCTTGGTCTTCCTTTTCTGTTCCTTCTTTCAATTTTCCATGCACAGACGGCCTTTGGTATTCTTCCATCCTACATTCTTGTTATGTGTCCATACCATTTTAGCCTTCTCTGTTCAATCTCATCCATTATATTTCTTTCTGCATTCATGCATTTTCTAATTTCTGTATTTTAATTTTTTCCAGTCTAGATTTTCTGGCAGCTCTTCTACAAAAATCAATTTCAACTGAAGTTATTCTGTTGGTTTTGTTGTGTCATTGTCCAAACTTCCGATCCATATAACTATATATATATGTACGCACATACGAAGGAAGAACAGCTCCTATCTACTATACGTGAATAAAAAATACAGGAAAGTAATAAACTGTAATAAATTAATCTATCGTTTATATGTCGGCCTATATAAGACATAAGGTAGAAATATTGATAAATCGTAAGACTGTTTTTATTAAACAGAGGAACAACAATATAGAGGCGCTACTTATTGTTTCTACCCATGTTCCTCATGATGCTGGATAGACACCGGTCCTATAGTGGACGAAATCCATGAAAAAATTTCTCCCCGATGGTGAGAAGAACTTGCATGTCCCATAACTCTGTAGTAAGGCATGATAATTTATACCAATATGCTATGGATAAATAATTATATAGCTGTTACTTCTTCTTCTTCCTTTCCTGGATTAGGTCAATGTGATCTGTTCCGGTCTCAAGTCCATTGTTTCTTTGGCCGTCCCAAATACCTTTTTTCCATGTGGTTTGTAGGCGTTGATGGTGTTGGGTAATCTTGTATTGTCCATTCTGTCACTCAGAAGTCTCGTGCGAATACGAAACCCGGACAGATTCAATGGATATATCTGTTACTGATTTGAAGATTCTATGTTGAACGTTTATTGGTCAATATTAAATTAAGTAAAATAACGAAGTGGTGCCATAACTTTATAAAAGGAGAGGAGGAAAAGTTAGACAGTTCTGTCAGTAAATAACCAGGGAAACCCAGGTTATAAAATAATCGCAATGAACCAATTAAATGTGTGAGATCTTTTTAAGGATTTGATCAAGATTTTGTGTATGGTGTTTAAAATAGCATATAACATGAAAGCAATAAAATTACATCTTAAATTCTGATGCGCTTTATTAGTATTATGTCTGGAATATGTCGCATAAAACTTCGGGATTCAGATGTTTCTATGATCCATCAAGAGAATAACGATAATTGCTCAAGCATAAAGCCACTTAAACAGGTCACTAGGGATAAATATATCCCTGCTTTATCTAACCAGGATATAAGAAATTTAATTGTTATGAATTTATCAAATAATGTAATGTAATATCGGGAAACGTTTTCGTAATGACAAAGGAGGGTAAAATCAACAGCAAGATTATGATCATTATTAGGGGGCGCAGTTCCTATGACGTCATATTTTTTTTATTATTTACACCTGAATAAAAATTTATGTAATTACCTAAATATGAATTTCCTGATCCTTTCTTTTTTGTTTCTGTCACTGCTGCAACATCTACATTCAATCAACACTTTTGAAATTCATGTTAAAGCACCGTTGAGGTTATGTAATAAGATGTTAATTATATAAGTTTTTTACCTGGTAAGTCAGTCGTCCTCAACTAAGTTATTATACTTCTTCAAACTGTTCTAAAATGGAGGCCTTTCGAAATCAATGTTTCATCTTCTGCGTTTTAGTTGTTCTAAAATGGAGGCCTTTCGAAATCAATGTTTCATCTTCTGCGTTTTAGTTGTTCTAAAATGGAGGCCTTTCGAAATCAATGTTTCATCTTCTGCGTTTTAGTTGTTCTAAAATGGAGGCCTTTCGAAATCAATGTTTCATCTTCTGCGTTTTAGTTGTTCTAAAATGGAGGCCTTTCGAAATCAATGTTTCATCTTCTCTTCTGCGTTTTAGTTGTTCTAAAATGGAGGCCTTTCGAAATCAATGTTTCATCTTCTGCGTTTTAGTTGTTCTAAAATGGAGGCCTTTCGAAATCAATGTTTCATGTTCTGCGTTTTAACAGTTAAAACGCAGAAGATGAAAGATTGATTTCGAAAGGCCTCCATTTTAGAACAACTTGAAGAAGTTTAATAACTTAGTTGAGGACGACTGACTTACCAGGTAAAACACTTATATAATCAATATCTGAATATCTACATTGTTCTGAAATAATTCTCCTGCTACTTCATTAACTTTGTTTCTTATTCCTCGAACATTCCACGTGCCTATATTCAATGTCCTTTTTCGTTGCTTTTGTCTTTCGTACTATTTTTCCGTCCGGCTTTGACTTGATTTGTCTTTTAGCATTTTGTGTATTTTTCTAATGTGTCCCACAGCATAAACCCCCAACTTGGAGGTCGGGGAAAATTTCTGTCAGGGTTTTCCACCCATAGCCTTTGAAGATCCCTCTTCACCGCAAGCCAGCGTTTCTCTATTTCCCATAGAGATAGGGTTGCCTCTTCCGCCAGACTCTCCGTGTCGAAGGACTCCTTCTGCGCCGACTCTGCCGTTGAGGTCATAACCGTAAACCCTGGCTAGGGGCCCTTACAGAGTACTATCAGTCGGAGCCAACTGAACCCTGGTTTTTTACGAGGTTGTTACTCCTTCCCCTCCTCCGATCACATCCGGGCTTGGGACCGGCCATGGCGGACGTCATATTTTTAAAACCTTTATTTTGCGTTTCGGTCCACCGCTGCACGCTGAGGTCTCGGGGTTGTGTCGCTGCCTCGTATGCAGCGGGGCTGGGTTCGATCCCAGATCGTGAAAAAATCCTAGTGATATTTTTTCGAGGTTTTTCCACACCTACAAGACAAATGTCTGGAAACTTTGAGGTCCGAGCACCATCTAGCGAACATAATCATAATTATAACATTACCCATGATTAGTATAGTCGGTTCAGTCATTTAGTTAACAGGCGGCATCAAAGACAACTGTTTTCCTCTGGTTTAAATTATACATTGTTACTGCCAGGTAGAGCCGGGTAGTTATCGTCAAAGGTTTCTAAGACGCCGGTCAATCACCAAAAGCTGAAAAAAAGTTTTCTGCCAATAATATCTTCGCATTTTGAAATGACGTTTCCATGTCTCAACACTTTTAAAATTCATATTAAAACACCGTTGCGGTTATCTACTTCACTTCACGGGCTAGGCAAAATTTTCCGCCTCACAGTTGTTCTGTCCATCTTTTCACTGCCCTTTCTACATTCCTTGAACCTCTTGGCTTGTAGTTGAATGCTGCTCTTGGTAATCTTGTTACATTCATTCTTTCTACATGTGTAAATCATTTCTCTCTATATTCTTTGATTTTCTCATTCAATGGATATATATTTAGCTCTGTTCTTATATCTTCATTCTTTAACCGATCCATTCTTGTGCAGCATTTTGTTCTTCTAAGGAAGTTCATTTCTACACTTTGTATTCTACTTTGTAATTTTTTGGTCATTACCCAAGTTTCACTCCCATAAAGTAATGCAGGAACTGCCAATGTTTTATAAAACTTCAATCCAGTATCTCTTCTTGTTTTGTCCTTTAATGTTTTATGTATAGTTCCACATATCGTTTGAAATCTTGACAGTTTCACATTTACTTCTCTTTCAGTTTTAGTGTTTGTAGTAAACTTACAACTCAGATAATGAAAATTTGTTACTTGTTCCAGAGGTTTGTTGTCTATTATGATTTTCTATTTAATATGTTCACTTCCCCAAAATGCCATTATTTTCGTTTTTTCCTTTGATATTTTAAAATTATAATCTTGGCATAACTGATTTAATTGAAGTAAAGAGTTCTGCAAATTATTTTCATTTCCTTGAATAATAACCACATCGTCAGCATACATTAAAACATTTAATATTTTTAAAATAGTCCATTCTTATACCTACATTAATATTACTTTCCCAATTTTGGATGATGTCATTAATATATAAGTTAAAAAGGGTAGGTGATAAACTACACCCTTGTCTTACAACTCTATTAAAATTGGTTCGGTCTTTGACGTGCCTATATTTATTATAATTTGAGATTTTTCATATAAACTTTGTATCACATAAATTAATTTTGCGGGGTAGCCATGTATTTCCATAACTTATCTCTATCAACATGATCAACGTTGCGGTTATGTAATAAGATATTAAATATAAAATTGGTACCTAGTATGCCAGTCGTCCTCAACTATATTATTAAACTGCATCCAACAATTCCAATATGGAGGCCTTTCAAAATCAATGTTTCATCTTCTGCATTAAAATGCACTAAAATGCAGAAGATGAAACATTGATTTTGAAAGGCCTCCATATTGGAATTGCTGGATGCAGTTTAATAATATAGTTGAGGACGACTGGCATACCAGGTACCAATTTTATATTTAATATGTTTCCATATAAAGATGTGCTAGACAGTGTGGGTGAAATAAGAACAATGCTGGAACTCATAAAGAAGAGGAAAGATGCTCTAGAAGAAATGACCAACGGAAAGAAAGTTAGAGGCAGAAAAAGACATCAGATGATAGACAATATTAAAGTAAATGGTTTGTATGCAGATACAAAAAGGAAAGCTGAATTAAGGATACAGTGGAGAATGCTGAGTTTGCAGTGAAAGACCTGCTCTTGGGCAGAACACTATGAATGAAAAAATGTTTCCATGCCTACTCCACGTGGATATAACTATCTTAACAGCGTTGCAACTTTTGTCTTTTGCAGTATCTTTAGTTGGTAAAGATTTATTCTAGCGAATATAACGCGACAACGCCGCTTCATATGCTAAATACTTATGCGTGCAATAGAGACCTACCTAACCACAAAGTAAAGCGCCTGTAAACTAAATGACTGAGTAACTATATGAATGTGTGTGTGAACGGTGTGTTTCGTTATTAATGTTGTGTTGTCTCGGAAGAGGTCATGATAATGAGCTCATAACTCATTCGGTGAAGTTCTCCGAACTTTTTTTCTGTAGTAAAAAAAAATATGTATGTGATCCATTGTTAAAATCCTACTCCCGACAGGTCGTGTCACTGTAAGGACCATTGGTATGTGTGACACGTGAAAGTACCTATAAGGTAAAATGTTAAATTGCGTTAATGGAATGGAACGTTTTTTTCTCTCTCGTTAAATTCATAATGTATAATTTTTATCATCATCATCATCATCATCATCAACATTCACAGATTAATTCCATGAATCCGGTCTCATAGATTCTCAGTCAAAAAGTTATAAATTTACCTCTTTTTTTTTTGTTTGGTCTACCAACATTCCAGTTTCCTTTTGGTTTGTAATTAATATTTTTGGTATTCGTTTATCTTTCATTCTTTTATACTACTTCGTTGGACTCATGACAAAGGGTTAAAAGTTGGGACATGTTCCTAGGAACATAGAATGTTAGAATATTAAGCAGTGAGGCACTAGATTTGCTGATGATGTAGTACTACTGGCCGATAGCGAGGAGATACTAAAGGCCAACACGCACACACTATTGAGTAACACTAAGAAATTAGGACTGGAAGTAAATATCAGTAAAACTAAATATATGGTCACACGTAGAAATACATTATATAATGGAAATGGACAGCTAATGACAAATGAGGGAAATTTTGAGGAATTGGCTGAATTCAAATACCTAGGAACAATAATCACAAATAGGAATGAGATGCACAAAGAAATTAAACATAGGCTCAATTCTGGAAATGCATGCTATTATGCATTGCAGAGACTTTTGATGTCCCAACTCTTCAAAAAACGTTAAGCTGAAAATATATAAAACTATTATTCTACCAGTTATATTATATGGGTGCGAAACATGGACTCTTACTTTAAGGGAGGAAAGGAAATTACGAGTATTTGAGAATAAAGTTCTTAGGAAAATTTTTGGACCAAAGAGAGATGAACAGACAGGTGAATGGAGAAGACTACATAACAATGAACTACATGGTCTTTATAGGAGGCCAGATATAATAAGAACAGTTAAGTCCCGTAGACTGCGATGGGCAGGACATGTTGCGCGTATGGGGAATGAAAGACGTGCATGGAAACTTCTTGTAGGAAAGCCAGAAGGAAAACGCCCAGTTGGTAGACCAAGAATGAGGTGGGAGAACAACATTAACTATGATTTGAGGGAAGTAGATTATACAGGGAATGATTGGAAAACATTAGCACAGGATAGGGATGTATGGAGGGCTTATGTCCGTGCGGCCATGAACCTACGGGTTCGATAGTGCCAGTGAGTAAGTAAGTAAGAGGCACTAGATTTTCTTTCATTTATTTATTTTACCCCACTTATTTCCTCTTTCATATATTATTCGTTCAAAATATTTCTGCAGGTGGACGCATCGCGAAGCTGTGTTTGTTGCTACACGTGACGTCATAAGGCAGTGAACAGTGGTCAAATAATCACAGTTTCCTTTTAATAGGACTTGTAACCACATCGTTCACTCTTGAACAACGATTTCGTGTCGATACAACAATTTGTATTATAGAGCTAAGTTTGTATTGTGTAAGTATGGAGACACCTAAAAGTCTCTAAGAAAAGTGATTAATTCACAAGGCAGAAATATAATTTACACATTGCAATGTGCACCGCTAACAAACTTTCTACTAGACCTGCACTGTCAGCGTCCCACGTCCCATTCTCCTCTGCACTTCATAGATGTCACGTGTTCTATTCCTGCATAAACACGACTGTAGTGCCCTCCGTCAAACAACTACACTTACTCCTTAAACGGGTAATAACATGCTTATTGAGTTGGGTCTTACCTTTGCCTCTTGGTCTTCCTCTAACAAGCAAACCTTCACCTGGGGTAAGAAACAAAACAAATAAGTGTTCTATTAAGCATACAAATAATGCAAATTGCATTGTAATTAAGTATATTTTGGATTTCGTTCATCTTTCATTCTTTGGACTTGTTCTTTCCAGTTTTTTTCTAGATTGTTTTATATATCTAAAGATTTAAAAATATGTAGCTCATTTCTAATATTTTCATTTCCTCTTTTATCTAAAAGTTTGCAGCCAGCTACACTTCTCAAAAATCTCATTTCAGCTGCTTCTATGGTCTTCTCTTCTCTTTTTAATATCATTACTAAGTCTCATAGTATATTTTCAATATGATTTAAATTTTGTAATGTAACCACCCGAGCACGAGCTGTTTCGGGTGTCAACACTGTGTATAAAAACATCTCGGTAGGATGGGTAAAGAGAGGTATCTCCATCCTGGGTGGTGGGTAAAAAGATACATCTCCAAATTGTGAAAAATGAGTTATCTAGCTACAAAGAGTGATACTATTTTCATATGCCAGGAAGAGCAAATACCTGGTAGTGACAATGGTGGTTACTGATTAGTTTATTTCGTAGTATATATTAATAAACACGACCTTCTTGGTGTTAATAAAAAATGTACTACACATTATCAATAAAACCAAAATAGGCGAAGTAAAATTTTAAAACAGTTAACGCGTTTCGATAGCGAGGCTATAATTATCAAGACTTGTTACTGATTAAATAAAATCAGGATAAAATGTATAAAGACAATATCAGTTACAATTCTGATTACGTCACATCATATGACTGACAATTATATATATATTACCCTTGGGGTAGTAGGAGGTTAAGGCTCCCACTTTTTCTAGACAATCGGCACTTTATGTCAGCCCTGCGTGACGGCCGCCTTTACCCGCAGAACATGCGTTTGATACTCATTTCCGTTAGAGGCTGAGAAGACCCCAAGGCCATAGTGCCGCCATAGGGTTTGGGTCAGTTTAAAAATCCTGACCCCAACGGGACTTGAACCCTTGACCTTCCGGCTTGTAGCTCAGTGCCTTAACCACTACGCTACGGCGTGCCCCATATATATATATATATATATATATATATATTTAATGTCCCCGGCGTGCTGCCTTGTCACGCAGCGGGCCCGGGTTCGATCCCCGGTCGGGACAGATTTTGTGGGTGACGTTTTTACCGGGGTTTTTCCTCACCTATAAGACAAATGTCAGGATAACTTTAAGGCCCAAACAGTCCGCGAGATCACATGGCCATCATCATCATTATCCTTATCATTATCATCATCATCGTCATCCTTCACTGGTGCGGAAAGCAACGGGAAACTACCATACCTATAATTCCCTAGAAAAGCTGCATATCATAGTATGAAAATGCTATGATTGCAGTGAAAGACCTGCCCTCGGGCAGAGTTACTATTGATGGATGGAATAATAAACAGGATCTTCTTGGTGACAAACAGTTATTGCATATTATCAATAAAATCCAAATACCTAAAGTAAAATTTTAAAACAGTTAACGCGTTTCGATAGCGAGGCTATAATTATCAAGACTTGTTACTTATTAAATAAAAACAGGATAAAATATATAAATACAACACCAGTTACAATTCTCATTACATCACATCATATGACTGACAATTATATACTGTATATATATTTTTTTTTTCAGCATGCCCCATTACCTTAGAAATATTACATGCATAACATAACAAACATAAAATCAGATAACATAACATTACATAACATCACATATTTGGTTTTTGTTTACATGTTTTTTTATCTTCGTCACTTGTTTATCACTGATTTTCGTACACCATTGTTTTTTATATATATTTTTAAATGTCTTAAATATTTGTGTATTAGGTCTTTCTCCGTCGCAGGCCATGTTCCTTCTTCTTTGCTGATTTCTTCTTTCAACTTATTTCTAGAATGCTGCTGCAATTCACAATTATAAAGGAGATGTTCTACATTTTGAATTGCTTTTCTACATGGACAGGTTGCGTTGTTTAATATTCCAATACGATAAAGATGCGATTTATTTTTTCCATGACCAGTTACCATTTCAGAAAATTCTGGAGTTATTTCACATTTAAGTTTTAATCTGTCTCTGACTGATGGGAAGAACTTCTTACATGTGGCTCCTTTATCTGCGTTGTCCCATTCGTTCGTTCTGCCATTTAATGGTTCCTTCTTCTTTTATTTGGGCAACTATTGATGATTTAGGTATTTTTGTATATTCTACGGTTACGCTGGTTTCTGTTGCAGCTTGTTTTGCCAATTGATCTGCCATTTCATTCCCATAAATTCCATATATATATATATATATATATATATATATATATATTTAATACCATAATGGTTTTGAAGTGCTAATTAATATTATAATAAGCTTGTTTAATTTTAACATTGATAATTGCTGTGATATTTCATGAAAACTGCTCGTACGTTTATTTTTTCAACAAAATATGTATTACAAAAACAAAAACACGGTGCAATTGATTGGATGCTCTTCATTGCTGTGTAAAATAATTTAAAACATGCTGACCATATGTCACCCCTACACTGGTTTGATGATCGTCTACCTCTTTTGATTAACACATGTGGATGTGAGGCTAGCAGCCGGTTGATAGGCCAAGGTCCTTCTAGGCATGTCGCGCTTGGTGAGTTGGAGTTTTATAAATATCCAAATTCTCAAAGATGCAAAGGAATATAAAATCAAAGACCGATCTAACCACTTTAAGATTATTGAAATGAACATGATTTGAAATGTGTTGAGCAAGCCCACATTTGTAAATTCTATTTAATCGAAAGTGGGCAATATGCTCTTTGAATATAGTTGAAATAGGCCTTGTTTGCCTAACATTTTTCTCATCACAGTTGTTATACCCAATAATAATAGCTTCGCTGCCGAAACGCGTTGACCATTTTAATTTTTTAGTTTCGCGATTTGAGTTTATTGATAACTAGCTTATACAAGGTGTGCGTTGCAACGCCTAAATAAATGAAACGTGTTTTCATGATAAGCTGAATAAGTAAAAAGAAAAATAATTATTAGTTTATATCGCAATTATTTTTAGATACTCCGTGCTGATTACCAAGAGTTGCCCGGGAATCTACTTATCCCAATCTTCTTGGCATCAATGAGCTTACAGACAAAATTGGTGATTGGGAGTTATCCGTAAAAGAATACCCGCTGTGCGCTGCTACCTTGCCCGGGAATTTAGTCATCCCTATCTTCTTGGTATCATGAGCAGAAAGATAAAAATGGATATTATGAGTTATCCATAAAGATAAGACATATGGCGCCCATGACTTTTTTTTGTAGATTTTTTTAAGATATTCAATTCTCTGTACATTAATTTGGTGCATATGTTATGGTTTAGGCTGCGTTAGCCATTTAAGCGTCCAAAGCACGTTTTTCTCTACAAAGGGTGAAGGGGTTGAGTATTACAATTGTCTTATACCCTAAAACTCTTCCGAGAAACTTCTGAACATTTTGTAAAAAGCCCCATCAAAATCGGATGAACGCTATGGCAGCGCATAAATTACAGACAGACAGACAGGACAGGACAGACAGACAGGACAGACAGACAGGACAGACAGACAGACAGACAGACAGACAGACAGACAGACAGACAGACAGACAGACAGACAGACAGACAGACAGACAGACAGACAGACAGACAGACAGACAGACAGACAGACAGGACAGACAGACAGGACAGACAGACAGACAGACAGACAGGACAGACAGACAGACAGACAGACAGACAGGACAGACAGACAGACAGGACAGACAGACAGACAGGACAGACAGACAGACAGGACAGACAGACAGGACAGACAGACAGACAGACAGACAGGACAGACAGGACAGACAGACAGACAGGACAGACAGACAGGACAGACATACAGGACAGACAGACAGGACAGACAGACAGGACAGACAGACAGGACAGACAGACAGGACATACAGACAGGACAGACAGACAGGACAGACAGACAGGACAGACAGACAGGACAGACAGACAGGACAGACAGACAGGACAGACAGACAGGACAGACAGACAGGACAGACAGACAGGACAGACAGACAGGACAGACAGACAGGACAGACAGACAGACAGGACAGACAGACAGGACAGACAGACAGACAGGACAGACAGACAGACAGACAGACAGACATTCATTTATTTGTATATACAGGTTGTTGCAAAAAAAACCGACAAGGGAGGTGAGGTAGTATATTGAGATATGTTGACCATTTTTTAATGAGGTACCAATGTCCAGAAATGATGCGTTTTCACACTATGACTAGTTAATTATGTGTCAAGATCAGTGTTAGTTGGAAGGATTTGAAGACTCGTTACTTGACAACACATCACAGGTACGGAACTTATGATACGTGGCTTCGCAACGGAATGTGGCTGCAACACGACGGAGCTCCAGCTCACTTCGATGCCAATGTGACGAGGCATTTGGATACCATGTATCCAGGTCGAGTGAAACCAGTCCCATGGCCCCCTGGATCACCTGATCTTAACCCTCTCGACTACTTTTTGTGGTGCGACATGAAACAGTCTGTTTATCAGACTCCAGTAGAGTCACCTATAGATCTTATAGCCAGAATCCACGATGCTGCAGAATTAATTGAAATGAAGCAAAGCGTATTTGAACTTATGCACCAATCACACACCACTGATGCACGCTCTGAGATGGGAAGTGGATATTTTGAAAACTTTATGTGACTGTGACAGTATCCAACACTAATAAAATTCATATCAAATTCCGTTGAGGTGAATAGTCATAAGATAAAAGTTAAAAGAACGCAGCAAGTTTAACAGTAAGGGAATCTACAAACTAACACAAAGATTGTAATAAATTTTATATTGGCAGGGCAAGCATAAACTTTAATACAAGATATAAGGAACACCTAAATGATTTCATGTACTCGGGTGAAAAATCAAGCTATGCAAACATATTATTAACACCGGTCACCAAATGAACACAATAGAAAATACTCTCACGATAATTCACAGAGAAAACATTCCGGCAAAGATAAATATATATAAAGACCTCGAAATTATATAACAAAAAAAAACCACCACCTTACTTCTTAAAGAGAACCCCCAGTCAAACAACGCATTGTATGAGATCATCAAAAACAAGTCAGTTGCTGCTACAGACACTTGGAGTCTACATCGTTGTAAACAACAACAACAACAACGAGTAGCAGAAGCTCATCCTGCTGATGATGGAAGTTAACTTCCGAAAGGCCTCCAGTTAACATTTTATATACATCATTTTAACAAAGTTGAGGACGACGTCACTTGCCAACAGGTACATTTTAATTTTTAACTTTTATCTTATGACAGTATTGTCAAGTAATGAGTTTTGAAATCCAACTAACGGAACTCTTGAGAAGTTAGCTACTCATAGTGTGAAAAGTCATCATTTCCGGACATTGGTACTTCATTAAAAATTATCAATATGTCTCAACATACCACCTCCATCTCCATTGTCGGTGTTTTTTGCAACACCCTGTATATAGATTTGTAATACATGTCATAATAACTCAATTATGGATTCTTGTTGTATAAAACGATACACTTGGGATGGAGATATATCTCTTTACACGCTCACCCGAGAATTATCTTTAATAAAATTTATTCTTTAAATTTATATTCTTGGTCTGTCACAGGAAAAAATGGAGCATACGCTTGGTCAATTAAAAATTACCGGAATGCGTCCTTTATACTCCATGCAAGTCATGACTACCAATTTACGTTACTATTGTAGAATTACAACGTAAACAAAAAATGAAACCAATGTTATCTTACAAGGTACATTGCAGATTCAAAAGTTAAATGATACAAGTAATTTTCATGCATAATTCAAGCTACTGTATTTCTAACAACACTCTATACATCAGAAAACAAGTGCAGTTTTTGTAGGTGAGGAGCTAACTTGAACTTTACCCATTTCCTTGCAACAAGTTTCTTCATATTTCTGTATAATCACAGCCTTAACCCTTTCACCTTAATGAGACCTTTGTTCTGCTTCTCTCTAAGTAGAGTTTCCTAACTGTGACTCCCCTTCATCATTCCACTGGCCAACTGTAGGCTTGTAACATAGTTCACACAGGGATAATTACGTACCAGATCCTACTTATTGCGAAAACAATCACCACATTTTATCCTTATTATTTCCGAATAATTAATATATAGGAGTGGTGATTTTTCGCAAATGCGAATTAGCGCGAACTTTTCATAAGTAATGCCACGAGTGATTACCAAATTATCGATAAATTCACGACTCACGAAGTGAGGAGTGAATTTATCATAAGTAATGCCACGAGTGATTTCCAAATTATCGATAAATTCACGACTCACGAAGTGAGGAGTGAATTTATCTAGAGAATTTGGAAATCAAGAGTGGCATTTGTTAGGACTATTTAACGAATAAAATTAAGCTGTTTACTCACAAATCATTATTTAAACTATAGTTATTTTAAAATATTTATATATTTAATGTAAACGGCGATGTTTGAAAACAAATGAGAAACGATAGGTACGCTTCTACTGCTTCTTTTGTTTATCACTGCAACCAGATCATACTATTTATTGCCAAAGGAACGCAATATTGTAAGAATGCTCTCTAGTGGAGAAAAAATGAAACACATCAATCTGTATATTAATTCATTTTTGATGTCGTATGATGTAAATATGACAATTATATTTTTCTCGATTATTACCTGGGAAAAAATACATTTAAGAAAGTGCAAACAGTGGTTTCTTTTTTTGGTGGTATAATCAATTGCTACAAATGTTGACATGTAAGCACTATTATATACAATCTGGTAGCCGTATTTGTTATAGGCTCAGTCACTGCAAAATAACGGTCAGACCTGTTCAGAATATTAAAAAGGAGGAGCTTTGTTTAATATATGATAATCCTAACACTGATAAATATTTCGTGAAACACGACTCTGATTGGTTGTAAAACAGAAATCATTGAAACGTGATTGGTCATTGACTCCCATTTGGGGCATGAGTTAAATAGTCTAGACTATTTAACTCATGTCGCAAATGGTAGTCAATGAACAATCATGTTTCAATGAATTCTGTTTTGCACCAATGACAGTCGTGTTTCACCTCGCTCTTTATCGATTTCTCTTTATCAGCTCCTGCTTTTGTGATAAAGAAAGCTCATCCTTTTTTAATATTCTGAACAGGCTAGACCATTATTTTTCTCCAACAAATATAGCAAATAATGAATAGATTCAGTGATTTTACCGAGTTGTTTATTCAAAATATAAATGATTAACCTATAATGTTGATTATAATAGTTTGATGTGTTTCATTATTTCTCCACTAGAGTGCATTCTTACAATATTGCGATCCTATTTGGCAATAAATAATATGATCGAGTTGCAGTGAATATACATAACCTCACATTTCTAATGTTTTCAAACATCGCCGTTTACATTAACTATATAAATATTTTAAAACACCGGTAACTATATTCAAATATTATGTTTTATTAAAGAGCTTAATTTTATTCGTTAAATAGTCAAAACAAATGCCACTCTTGATTTCCAAATTATCGATAAATTCACGACTCACGAAGTGAGGGGTGAATTTATCTAGAGAATTCGGAAATCAAGAGTGGCATTTGTTAGGACTATTTATCGAATGAAATTAAGCTGTTTACTCACAAATCATTATTTAAATATAGTTATTTTAAAGTATTTATATATTTAATGTAAACGGCGATGTTTGAAAACAAATGAGAAAACGTTTGTTATGCAGCCACCCATTACTTAAAATTGCCAATAATGCCTGAATTGCTCTTCCATCTCCTCCCAATATTAGAAGATGATGAAATTTTTGATAGAGTTATGTCTAGTAATTCAACTTATTACTCGGATTTTTCTTGCAATTTCATCACTGCAATCAGATCATATTATTTATTGCCAATTGATTGCAATATTGTAAGAATGCACCCTAGTGGAGAAAAAATGAAACGCATAAAACTGTATATAACTAACATACTAATTAATTTCTGATGTCGTATGATGTAAATTATATTTTTCTGGAACATAAATTCCTGGGAAATAATACGTTTAAGAAAGTACAAACAGTGGTTTCTATTTATTGTGGTACAATCAATTACTACGAATGTTTTTCTATTATATCACCGTAAGCAGTACCAGTTTACATTCGTGCACTATATATAAATCAGGTACCCGTATTTCTTGGGGAATCAGTCACTGCAAAATAATGCTCTGGCCTATTCAGAATGTTAAAAAGGAGAAGCTTGATTTTAAAGTGATAAAATTAAACTAACAAAATCGAGGTGAAAAAGACTCTGACTGGTTGTAAATCAAAATTCATTCAAATGTGATTGGTCATTGACTCCCATTTTGGGCATGAGTTAAATAGTCATAAATACATATACTCTTATATTTTTTGTATTTTAATTTTTCACAACATGTAAACCATTTCTACTTGATGCTGAAAGTTCAACAAAACGCGAAGCTGCGTCAAAAGCGAAAATTACACTAATATAAATGCGAAGTTGACGATTTAAAAAAATAAATACGCCTATGTTATTTTTTCAGGAAACTTCAATAAAAATTGATTTACTTAAAAAATAAAAGTGTCATTCTGTATCCTAATCTCCCATTGGCTATGAGGCCAGTACCTTGTTCTCAATCCACCTTACCAACGACTTACAGTACTCCTGTCCACTGCTTGATCCCAAATGACATTTGCAAGCTACTGTGAATGTTTGTGGGACACGCCGTAGCGTAATTGGATAAGGCAATACGATACAACCAGGAAGGTCGGAGTTTCGAGTCCTGGTGGGGTCAGGATTTTTAAACCTTCTGGGTCGACTTAATCTCTAACGAAAATGAGTATAAGAAACTTGTTCTGGGGTTAAAGGCTGCTGTCATGTTGGTTGACAACCCGAAGGGTCTCTTGAGGTCTGTAGTGGGTTCATTTTAACTTTATCTGTGAATATTTGAAATTGTTAAAATTCAATCCCGGCCGGGATAGGTTTCTTGGTTTTTTCGAGATTTTCCTCACCTGTAAGGCAAATGTCGGGAAGGTTTAAGGCCCAAACGGTCCCCGAACATCATTTGGCCATCACAATCACTCTTATCAATATTCGCCTTCTTTAGTATCCTATCTTAAATGTTAGTGTAATCTCGGAGGCGGTTCTGGTTTTGATCTCATCACTCAACCAGCGATACTCTGTAAGTCCTTATTTGATCAAAATTTAGGTCAGTGATCCAGAGTTTATAATCCTATACCGACAGTTTATGTTTCTGTAAGGCCCGAGTAGGCGGAACACGTAAAAGTACCTAGAATAGGAACAAAAGAAAGATCGAATGAAGAATATTTAATAGAAAATTTCTTAAAACTAATGGAATATGTAGATTAACAACAACATAATAATAATAATAATAATAATAATAATAATAATAATAATAATAATAATTATTATTATTATTATTATTATTATTGTTGTCTACCGCTGTGGTCTGGAGGTAGCGTACTACCTTGTCATGCACCGGGGCCGGGTTCGATTCCCGGTCGGGACAGGCTCCTGGGTGAGTTTTTTTAGGGATTTTTCCTCACTTGTAAGACATATGTCAGGTCCTCGAAAATAAACCGGCAATCATCAACATTCTTATCATTATCATCATCATGCTTCATCACCGGTGTGGAAAGCAACGGGAAGCTACCAGACCTATAATTCCCTAGTAAAGCTGCAAAGCATAGCATGAAAATGCTACGATTGCAGTGAAAGACCTGCCTTCGTACAGAATTACTATGGATGGACTATTATTATTATCATTATTATTATTATTATTATTGAATCCCTAAATATTTTGAAATCCTATTTCGTCACAGAAGCATGTTAAAGGGTTGTAGCTTACTATAAGAATATTATACTATATATTGTAAGACAGAAATATTAACTTATAGTTTTGAATGAGTTTTATGAATTACATAAATTGTCTGCAAGAGTCGTAAAATATTACATATTTTTATGAATATGTGTTATGAATTTCATAAAATGTTTATAATAATTTTGGTTCTTAAAACTCACTTCACACATTGAGGCAGAAGCCTCATCATCGTTTAAAAAGTAAGTTTAACCAGAATCGCAGTCTTTCGAATATAGGACAATCAAATAAAGCATGTTTTACAGATTGTGTTGATTCTTGACATTTACAATATTGTTAATATTAAATCTCCTAAAATAACTTCCAAATTTTCCATGGCCAGTCATAAATTGTGTTCAGATGAAAGTTGGAATAAAATGTTTTATATTTAGCCTGTAGTGTGCTGTAGGAAATAAATAATAATAATAATAATAATAATAATAATAATAATAATAATAATAATAATAATAATAATAATAATAAACAGTAATAATACTAACAATAACAGTAATAATAATAACAACAACACTACTCGACAAGGTATTTTTGTACCGCGAAATTGATTGATTTAATATATGATTGGAGTATTGGAGTTATTACCAAGTCTGATACGCTGATCACGAATATGTAATAGTCAGATTTTGTCCCCACGACAATTCTTTTTAGGACGTAAGGAATTTATAATTTATAATATAGCTAAATATACATTCAATGCTTCTTTGGTTTCGATCTATCATAGGAAGAGTATCTTCACTTGAGATAAGATTTATGTTGTCTGTAGACATCTGGAACGATAAGGTGTGGCTGGTATCATAAACAAGTCATCAGTCTGTATTTTGCTCTGCTGGGGCGCTGTTGAATTATTCTTTGTGAGAATGTGAAGAAACAAAGGTGTAGTTGTGAAAACTCTCCGCACATTTTTTGCAATGTCTGCGGCGAGTTCTGTTCGAAATCTCACTGGTGGCAATTTTTTCAACTTCTCAAGACAGCCTATATACTTCATTTCTAATTCGGTCTTGGGGACCAGGATCGTGCCTGGGCGTCTTATGTAACTTATACAATATGTAGTGCTAGACTGAATCGGAGGTTAAAAAGCAAGAAAGATAACTTACTCCTCGGTAACGTGAACAATAAAAACTATGCAAATTACTCATTTTGTATAACTAATATAAATGGATTTTCCTCAAGTAATAAAAGTGTCATTCAGTATCCTAATAGTCCATTGGCCAGTACTTCTTGGGAGAATTTACTTGTTCTTTTTTCACCTTTTATGTGGAACGTTCAATAAACAATGCACATAAATTTAGTTCTTAGTTGCAAGGGAGAAAGTGAAGATTGAAGACACTATTTCAGATTATATTAAAACTCAGCAGTGAAGATGGTACGGACATGTCCAGCGAATGAAAGAAGATCGACTATGAAAAATGTTTTGGAATGGAAACCTGAGGGAAGACGAGGCAGAGGAAGACCTAAAACTTCCTGGAGTCAGGGAATATATTTATACATGAAGGAGAAACATCTGCAATTAGGAGATTGGATGGACCGATAAAATTGACTATTAGGAATCGGACGATGCCAACCTATGTATATATAAAACGACTGGACGGGTTTTGATTATTTATGTGTGTGTGTCTAATTGGGTTTCTCAATGGTTTAGATTCACAATCGGACCCTCCAAAACCATTAGGTGTAGGAGTTCACCTGAAGTGAAAATTTAAAAATCGCTCTAGTAGTCACATATTTCGATGTTTCACAACGAAACTCAGTATATCCTATTAAAATAAACCGAGGAACGTATTATCCAAAAACGACCAAAATTTGACAATTAGAAACCCGAAATTAAAAACTGCCTAAACGACTAGACCGATTTTGATGACATTTTTTTGTGTGTTTGAGTGGGTCCCTGGATGGTTTAGATTCACAATTGGACTCGGTAGGTAGGCTGCAATCGGGATACAGGATTTTTTATGTCAAATGTGTAGTCAATCTGTATTACCGACATATTCCGCGTGACAACAATGTGACGTTATCATGTACACTTCTTAAGCAACAACAGATGACAGTGAGGAATTTTCTTGCGAACTTATAAATTAGTGAATTTAATGATTAAAAAGTAACTAACATTTTTATCGTCCGGCCATGATACGAGAATTTAACTTTCGGGCAGGACAACGTCTACCTGATCCGCTAGTGTATATATATATATATATATATATATATATATATATATATATATAATGATAAGAAAAATAGATGCTTGCTATATATATATATATATATATATATATATAGTTCTCGACTACCTTTAATTGGAAATTAACGAAACTTTACAGAAAGTATCTTAAATCATTCCTTTCAAACGTCACAAAGTTTCGTTGTTTTCTGATAGATGGCTGTGATGTACTTTAGTTTCATAATGGCAGCTGCTCGTGAAACACGTACAAAGGAGAGAGCTGTGTCTGAATTTCATTATGCGGAGCAGGAGACCATTTCAAACATTCGTATACGTTTAAAATGACATTGGGGACCAAAGCAATGGATAGGAGAGCTATCAGTAGTTGGTTTAGCAGAGTGTCAGCGGAAGAAAGAAGTAAGCCAAGACTGTCAGATCTCCTGCGCTCGGGGAAGGCCATCCGTTGCTGTGACACCGTAGATATTGCAACGCACCCAACATATTCAGGACGACAGGCGAGTAACAACCAAACAACTTGCTGCTCAACTAGCTAAACCTGTGAGTAGTGCCGACACAATATTATCCACCTCTTATGCTATTCAAATGTTTGTACAAAGTGCAGCATAGGAATCAACTAAAAGTGTTTTGAATGGGTTCCTCGGAATAGTGCAGAATCTCTTCATAATTACAAACATTTAGGATCTAGGATGTCTCTCAAAATTCACCTTCCTGCATTCTCATTTAGATTTTTTCTCTCAAAACTTGGGCAAAGTGAATGATGAATAAGGGGACGCTTATAATAGGATATTTTGTAGATGGAACAGCGTTATAAAGGGCGGTATGATGAATGATTACTGCTGGTTCCTACAAATAGAGGATACTACTTCAGCGGACACATGACAAAGGGTTAAAAATAGAAACATGTTCCTAGGAACATAGAATGTTAGAATATTATGTGGCAGTGGGGCACTAGATCTTTTTTCATATATTTATTTTCTCCCACTTATTTCCTCTTTCATATAACATCCTTACTGAGTTGGGTCTTACCTATGCCTCTTGGTCTTCCTCTAAGCCTAAACAACTAGGTGAAACGCTACATCAAAGAGACGATGTTAATAAAAATATTAAAAGAAAAGCCAATGTTGGAGAGAGAAAAAATACAAGGCTTCTGCAGGGAAAGAAATATATGCGTCCTGGCAGATTGCATCTAATTTTAGAAACAAGATTCTCTGAGAGATTCAACCCTAACCTTTAAAAACATATGAGTAAATGCATTTTATCGAACTAGTCAAAGCAATATAAATAAGGTTATAGAGATCAAAGACAATATACTTTGTTCCTAGAGTCATCTATTAGGGTAAAATAAGATAGATGTAGCAACGAAATTTCACTATATGTCATACAAACACGTGAGCAATATCTTCCTATGACATTACTAGAGCACGAGTTTCAATGCTTGTTCATTGCTAAGGCATTCGAAACACGTTATGTGGACATGGTGATAGGAATGACATCTTATAATAGAGAGCGCTATACACGACATTTACAATAACCGAGCCGCCCTACTCTAACAGCTGTTAACATTACTGTGGTCAGCAATGAAATCTGTGCTTTAGAAATTACCTTTGACTCTATGAATTCCGTGCTAAATTTATTAGTATTTTTGTATTGTAAGCCTATGTTTTCCCTTTACAGAGATGTAGGCGCTCTCCCCCTACAGGAAAGAATTTGAACCATACTAATTTAGTTACACTTGTTTTCGTATAGATGTCATTTTGAGTAGTCCGTGGTCAGCGTTCCGCATCATACTGACATCTAGGAAACCAAGGTAGTACTAGGACGGGAACATTCGGTAAATTTTGCTTAGAGGCCTTTTCATTCAGGCCTAAGGATTTTTCACGATCCTGAAGATCCTCAGACTCGGGACCCACGGCTTAAAGTCCCTCCCGGAGGACTTGATCGTTGAATTTTTCCGTTCTAAAAAAACCCATCGACCCCGGCCGGGTTTTAACCCGCGACCCTCGGGACCAGAGGCAAGGAGCATAACCACTAGTCCACCGCGGCCGATGCAATGAAGTCCATGATTTAGAAATTTCCTTTGATTCTAAGTATTCCGTGCTAAATTTATTAGTACAAGCCTTATTTAAAGATTCAAATATATAAAAAAATATAAGGTGAAAAATAATGAAATTTTTGACTTGAATTACGATGCGTACATCACCACAATTTTTAACACCAGGTCGCAAAACCAATTTTCTAACAGCATTTTACTTTTATATATTAAATTTGGGAATTTTTAACATTATGAGGTTCAATTAATGATAATTAAATGAATCGTGATTTTTTCTTACCTCATACATCTATGTTTCTTTAAACACAGCACTGCAGTATCGGCGACACTTTGTCGTCATCGTCAGCTGTTTTCACGACTGTCAATTTTTCTCCTTTTTGCCGGTAATTTTTTTGATTTTCTGATGATTCTGGCCAGGATTTTAGAAAAAAATGAAATTATTGTATTGTCACGGGTCCTTTACAAGTATAAAAAGTTTCAAGTCGATCCAATGATTTTAAGTGGGTGAAAATCGCGTTGAAAGATTCCGTTACATAGATAGATAGATAGATAGATAGATAGATACACGTCAAGCTAATATAAAATAAAACGTGTAAATAAATAATAGTTTCAAAAAACTAAAACAACACGCTTTTTTAGAAAACCAAACTAAAAAAAAAATGAAAAATAATTTTAATTTCCAACATGCTTGGGATGGGGTTAAAGTGGTAAACAAAAAAATCATCTCCAGCACATCTAGAATAAAACTAGAGTTATCTAAAAAAAAAAGATTTACCATCAAAAGCATGGGGTACTCTATATCAATTAATATATTTGATAATAAATGATTTTAAGTGGGTGAAAATCGCGTTGAAAGATTCCGTTACATAGATAGATACAGGTCAAGCTAATATAAAGCGTGTAATAGGCCTATAACGTAAGATAAAACTAAATTTTCTATTTTAATTAATTTAATTATTTTATGTTCTGTGGTGCATGACATTACATAAAGCAGATAATACTGGTATATAAGCGACTATTAAAATATCAATAATAATTTGTAAAGTGAGTGTTTATTGGTTTATTATGATAACTGCTTCGCCGAACAACAAGGGATTAAGGCTCCAGCTTACTGTAATGTGAACATTTGCGGGATGGGATATTTCAGCAATCCCAGCTGTTATTATAATGAGATGCTAGTCAATGGGTTTATTGTGTATTAGCAAAATGGTGGAGATTCTATTTACTGGGATACAGAAAACGTCAAAAATACTATTCTAAAATAAACTTATGATCAAAGTCTATTAAATACGGGTGTTCCGAAACTCAGCATTCTCCACTCTTTCCTTAACTCAACTTTCCTTTTTGTATCCGCATACAAACCATTTATTTTAATATTGTCTATCATCTGATGTCTTTTTCTTTCCGTTCACTATTCCTTTTACGGCATGCATCAGCAGGCAGTTTCTTCTTAACCAGTGGCCAATCCAATTTCCCCCCCTCTTCTTTATGAGTTACAGCATTGTTCTTGTTTCACCCACTCTGTCTAGCACATCTTTATTTTTTTATTTTGTCTGTCCATTTTATATGTTCCATTCTTCTCCATATCCACATCTCAAAAGCTTCCAGTCGCTTTTACTCATTCCGTCGTAATGTCCAAGTCTCTGCACCATACAATGCTACACTCTACACAAAGTTCTTCACTAGCATCTATCGTAATTATTTTGTCAAAGGTCCGCAGATTATGGTTCTCTTCTTGTGAAAAGCTTCTTTTGCCATTGCTATCCTCTGCTTTACTTATTGACCGCAGTTCATGTTACTACTGATAGTACAACTCAAGTATTTGAAGTTCTCCACTTGTTCAATGACCTCATCTTTAATCCTCATGTTTATCTTTCTTGTTTCCTTCCTATAATCATGGTCTTCGTAAATTAATACAGGAGGCATAAAATATCAAAACTAATACATTTCGATCAGGAACATATGGTATCTGAAGTCAACTTGTAACGTTATGGGCGATTTACACAGAAGTGATTTTAACTTGCTAATTACAGCAGTAGCATCACAGGAATTGCTTGAATGCACGACAATTGGCCTGTAAGCACTAAGTACATCCTCTGACCACTGGTTGTCGTGTTCGTTCGAAGATCCCTGGCATGTCCGCAATGGTCCTAGCAGCGACGGAAATTCTAGCAATTAGGTTTTCTTCTGTTTGCACAACGGTTTCATACACCAGCTGCTTCATATGTCCTAGAGGAAGAAATTCAGACACGTGAGGTCAGGTGATCTGGGTGGCCAGGTCACAGGGCCATCTCGGACGACACATCAGCTTATGTCAGCACCATTAACAAATGTTTTCTAACATACAAGTTGACTTCTGACACCATATGTTCTTTATCGAAATATATTTGTTGGGTAGTTCTCTACCTCCAGTATTCATAGGAATGAATAGTTTCGGAACACCCTGTCTATATATGGGCCTAATAAATAAAACGGAAGTATATGAATTCCAAACAAACTGAACTTTTTGGATTTAAAATTTTTCGAAATTAATGGATATACAGAACTAATGAGTAACACTAAGAAATTAGGACTGGAAGTAAATATCAATACAACTAAATATATGATCACACGTAGAAATACATTATATAATGGAAATGGACAGCTAATGACAAATGAGGGAAATTTTGAGGAAGTGGCTGAATTCAAATACCTAGGAACAATAATCACAAATAGGAATGAGATGCACAAAGAAATTAAACATAGGCTCAATTCTGGAAATACGTGCTATTATGCATTGCAGAGACTCTTGATGTCCCAACTCCTTTCAAAAAACGTTAAGATGAAAATATATAAAACTATTATTCTACCAGTTATATTATATGGGTGCGAAACATGGACTCTTACTTTAAGGGAGGAAAGGAGATTACAAGTATTTGAGAATAAAGTACTTAGGAACAATTTTGGACCAAAGAGAGATGAACAGACAGGTGAATGGAGAAGACAACATAACAATGAACTACATAGTCTTTATAGAAAGCCAGATATAATAAGAACAGTTAAGTCTCGTAGACTGCGATGGGCAGGACATGTTGCACGAATGGGGAATGAAAAACTTGCATGGAAGCTTCTTGTAGGAAAGCCAAAGGGAAAACGTCCAGTTGGTAGACCAAGAATGAGGTGGGAGAATAACATTAACTATGATTTGAGGGAAGTAGATTATACAGGGAATGATTGGAAAGGATTAGCTAAGGATAGCGATATATGGAGAGCTTATGTCCGCGCGGCCATGAACCTACGGGTTCGATAGTGCCAGTGAGTGAGTAAGTAAGTAAGTAAGAGTATAGAAGTGGCATAAAAAAACTGAATCGAACATCTAACCAAAGTTGGTACCTGTCTAGAAAGACTCATATTTTCAAATATTTTGTAATTAAAAATTCACAGAATCGTTGGGATAAAGCATAAAATAGGTTTCTTTTTTCATTTCTCTCTCTCTTTCATTCTCACTGTTTCCTTTCCCACTCACTCTCCCCCCTCTCTCTCCTTCACTTTTAATTAATATAACCTAACTTCACCCTTTGAAGGACTTTAGCTTAACCCATGTTTCCAGACCTTACTGAAACATCATCTCCAAGATATCACAAGGACTCTTTAAATGATGGACAGATCGATGCCGAAGACACTTCCGAGAAAGAACGAACATTTAAAAGATGACTCACCATCCAGCAATAGATTTGTACGAAAAAAGGCAAATTTAGTATGGGTGAATGTGATGGTGAAACATTTTTCAGAGACTATTTCAGTTTTAACGTTTTTTTTGACATTTGTCTTACAAATTAATAATCCATCCATAGTAATTCTGCCCGAAGGCAGGTCCATAGCATTTTCATGCTATGCTTGCAAGCTTTACTAGGGAATTGTACGTGTGGTAGCTTCCCGTTGCTTTCCACACCGGTGAAGGATGATGATGATAATAAGGATGATGATGATGGCCATATGATTTCGGGGACCGTTTGGGCCTTAACGTTTTTCTGACATTTGTCTTACAGGTGACGAAAAACCCCGATAAAAACCTGACCCAGAAAAACTGTCACGACCGGGGATCGAACCCGGGTCCGCTTCGTGACAAGGCAGCACGCTACCTCGAGACCACAGCGGTGGACTCACAAATTAATAAAGACGTCAAAAAAAAAACTCATCCACAAATTTTGTCACAATCCGGGATCGAACCCATATCCCATGTGTCTGATATAATTGCACTATTATACTAAAGCAATACACGCTTATTTTTTACTCTATGTATATAGCGGCTACGCGGCGCAAGCGGTTAGACGCTCGCCTCTCATCGCTGGGGCCCCGAGATACAGTCTCGGTCACTCCATGTGGTTTTCATGGTGGACGAAACGGACCATGGACAGGTTTTTATCACGATTTCTCCCGTTATTTACCTTGCCACAAATTTCATTTCACCATTTCTCGACACTCATTACATCCATTTCGTTTCATTTCAGTCAACCGCCTCTTTCACGGTGCGTCAGGTGTGGTCGGCCGGTATCCTTGCAGTTCAATACCTCTATACTTCATCTCATCTCATCCCTCGACCTGCCCATGAGTTGATCACGAGTTGAGGATATTTTTTATGTAGGGCTATATACCTCGTTCTTCCCCGTGTGGGAATTAGGATGGTCCCTAGTGGGAGTATTTTTAAACAAGCTAATTTGATTACGAAGTATTAGGCGTAATTTAAAATACCAAGTCACCAAGAAGCTTGTCTCAGCTTGTATTAAGTAATCAATTGAATTGGTGTTTACTTGATGAAAATCCATAACTCATTTATTGAAATGAAATAAAACTTACAGTTTTATGTGATTTTCATATTTATTAAATACATATAAATAATAAATATGAAAATCACATAAAACTGTAAGTTTTGTTTTATTTTATGTAATTACGCTTATTTACCTATAGACGTCAGCGAGTGACATGGGTTCGGCAATTAGTTCTTATTTATGGGAAATTCAACATCTAAAGTCAAATATATAATTTATCCAGTATATTCTACTGTATGTCCACCGCTGTGGTCTCGAGGTAGCGTGCTGCCTTGTCACGCAGCGGGCCCTGGTTCGATCCCCGGTCGGGGCAGTTTTTCTGGGTGAGGTTTTTATCGGGTTTTTCCTCACCTGTAAGACAAATGTCAGGAAAACTTTAAGGCCCAAATGGTCCCCGAAATCATATGGCCATCATACTTATCATTATCATCCTTACCATTATCGTTCACCGGTGTGGAAAGCAACGGGAAGCTACCACACCTATACAATTCCCTAGTAAAGCTGCAAGCATAGCATGAAAAATGCTATGATTGCAGTGAAGGACCTGCCTTCGGGCAGAATTACTATGGATGGATTCTACTGTGTATCGCATTGTAGAGGTTAAAATTAAAATTACAAGTAATTACCAAATTAACCCCTTCGATTCAGGTTTATATGTCCAATGCATTTTTCCCGGAAACCGGATTTAAGTTACCGTAAATTATATTGTCTATTTTCAGACATTCAAAACAGACAAAATATAACGTACACGAGATCACAATAAAAGTAAAGATCAAAACACTGTCACTGTCACTCACTCCAAGCGCGACAGGCCTACCAGCCGGCTGCTGGCCTCACGTCCACATGTGTTAATCACAGAGGTAGACGACAATCAAGCCGGTGTAGGGGTGACATGTGGTCAGCATGTCGGGTCTCTCAGCCGTTATAGCTGGTCTTCTCAACCTGGAGTCGCTACTTATTGCAGCTACCCAAATGCCTCACGGTGCTGGGTCCCATACTGGCCGAAATTCCATGAGAAAATTTATTCCTTCCTGGGAACTCGAACCAACGCAAGTCCCATAGCTCTGCTCCAAGGCTTCTTGCCTTAACCATCGGCTATGGCTCGGGACGAAACACATTTCTCTACTATTCATAAATGTTAACAAAAGATTACCCTGCCAAGGGATGTTCAAAATATTGCAAAAAATATAAAAGCAGAGTTAAGATAGTGTATCTTGTCTTCTGAGTTAAAGGCCAATTAATTGCCTTCGAGTTTACCTCGTCTTTTGAGGCGAATGGGTTAAATGGTGTATTATCTGGTGTTCCTCATTCTTGCAACTAAATTCTGGGCTAAATCTCCAATTTTGCGACCATATCAAATTATGCAGAATTATTTGATTAACATAAACTAAAACTCACTGGCGCTATCGAACCCGTGTGTTCATGGCCGCGCGGATATAAGCTCTCCACACAACCGTATCCTGAGCTAATGTTTTCCAATCATACCCTGTACAATCTACTTCCCTCTAATCATGGTTGATGCTATTCTCTCACCTCATACTTGGTCAATCAACTGGGCGTTTTCCTTCTGGTTTTCCTACAAGAAGCTTCCATGCCACTTTTCGTTCTCCATTCGTGCCTCATGTCCTGCCCATGGCAGTATAAAAACTTACCTGTTATTACATATGATTTCCCATAAAGGTCATGTATCTGACTGCTATTCAGTCTCCTATTTTCTGACTACAGTTCCTGAGGACCAGGGTTCGATTACCGAACAAATCATAGGAATTTTTCCTTACAGGGAATTATTCCTGTTGTTGCCCATAGTCTGGAATTTAGATTAAGTTTAGATTAAGTACTCTCCTGGTGCTTCATTATCATTTATCACTCAGATCATCGGGATAACGTAACTCCGCTTTCCAGGTGTACCAACCTGAGAAATGGATTATAATTCCGCCAATGCTAGGAGACAAAGCCAGAAATGTCATAAAAGACAACCTGGTGGCATTGGACAAACAACTTTTATAATTATAGTAATTTAATAATTAGACAAATTAATACATTCACATTATATACAAGATTGTTTAGATAATATTGTTGACGAGTTTAATTTTAATATTCAATGTTTCTGGACATTGTACACGTATCCCATTTAAACCTCCCACATTTTAATTAATCATAACTCTCAAAGTATGCGGAATTATGAAATGAGGTTGGTATTAAAATAAAGAGAAACTCAAAGAATTTTTGTTTTCATTGTTGCAGTTAATTCATCTGTCGCATGTTGGACAATAATGACATAAAACAAAATGGCGATTCCTCAGCAAGGAGCACAAACTGTTTTCTGGTATGTAAAAGACCGTGTATTTGCGACTCCAGTACAAGATCTTCATTATTTACGAACCCGTATCCTTGACACAACTGCAACAGTACCAATGTACATGTTGGACAGAACGTGGTACGAAATCGAATTCAGATTTGATATTGTATTGACTTAAGCTTTCATGGACAGAGTTGCTATGATGATCTCGAAGAAGATTTCCGGGCTGTAGGCCGTGGTCTCGAGGCTTGAAGTTCCTCGACGTTTCGCCAGAGACTGCGTCTTGAGACAACCCTTGAAGATGCCAGACGCAGTCTCTGGCGAAACGTCAGACTTGATATTGTTCGTTCTACTAATGGTGCACACGTAGAGGTGTTTTAGTGTGTGGCAATGAAAATTCTTTGAGTTTCTGTTTCGTTTAATACCAACCTCATTTCATAATTCCGCATACTTTGTTAGTATGATTAGTTAAAATGTGGGAGGGTTTGAATGGGACACTCTGTATATCTCAATCGTCAATATTCTTATACTGAGGTGATAAGGCCTGAAATTATATTTGTAATGTTTGGAACAGATGTGTTATTATGTAACATATATAATTTTATGTTAGGAGTAACATAATCCTCTGAGTAGCATTTGCATAATGTGTAACAACTAGGTTAATTTTCTGTATATAAACATTGACACAATTCTGTATAAATACCGATAAAACCATTTTCATTCTGTTTCTCCTTACACGAAATACGATTTCTTAAACATCATTTTCCTCTTATCGCGTCCTCCTTTAGATGGTCGATTCCAAATATGTTTGCAGTATTTCTTGATACTCAAACTTAATATAGAGTGGACAGGGAGAATTCTTATCTCGGAATAAGACGAATCATTTCAGGATTATCATGCTCTCTGTTGGCGGTGTTGTAAAAAATGTTATTACTGTGTTTGGATCCACCAAGTGTCGCAGTTTATCTTGGTGGACTAGTAGTTATACACTCACCTCGCGTTCAAACCCGGCCAGGGTCGATGGATATTTATGGGCGTGAAATTAAGAGTAGATAAAAAAAAAATATTGTAAATAATAATTGAGGCGCTCAGAATAATAACGGCAGATCCCAAACTGCATCGAATTTTTGAGATATAAGCATCACCATGCATCACCATGTGATGAAGTATCAAACGAATTGGGATATGCCAAAGCTCTCATTTTCCACCTTTAAAATTTGTCCGTAGTAAAAATGAACACATTCTCAGCGTAAAAATGGCATATCACATTTATGAGTGCTTTACTTTATGTCCGCTACACGTTTATGACATTGTAGTGAACGGCAGTGAATTAATCAAATGGACAGGGAAGACTTTGTTGACATACAGAATGGCATCACTTCAAACTATGTAATTACAAAAAAATATATATATTATTATTGCTCCTTGCTTTTACGTAAGGTTACTTACTCACTTACCCACTGGCACTATCGAACCCGTAGGTTCATGGGCGCGCGGACATAAGCTCTCCATACATCGCTATCCTGAGCTAATGCTTTCCAATCATTCCCTGTATAATCTGCTTCCCTCAAATAATAGTTAATGTTATTTTCCGACCTCATTCTTGGTCTACCAACTGGGCGTTTTCCCTCTGGCTTTCCTACAAGAAGCTTCCATGCAATTCTTTCATTCCCCATACGTGCAACATGTCCTGCCCATCGCAGTCTACGAGACTTAACTGTTATTATATCTGACTTCCTATAAAGACCATGTAGCTCATTGTTTAGTAGTCTTCTCCATTCACCTGTCTGTTCATCTCTCTTTGGTCCAAAATTTTCCTCGTAAAGATGGAAACACCATATTTTCTGTTAAAGAGATTGAAACTTATACATAAATGTTTTGAAGAGAATAAGTAGTATCCTAACATCTGAAGGATAAAGAAATAGTTACTTACACGACTGGTACCAAAAGCTTCTTCTTCTTCTTCTTCACGGTTTAGGTTTATTTACTAGCCTCTTCCGGCTCCAAATTGCTGCTCTTTCCATCTTTTCTTTGGTCTTCCCAAACTTCTTCTTTGGAGCTTGTAAGTATTTTGAAGTGTTCCCTGAGTACGCTACTAACGTACTGCAGGATTAGTCCTTTGGAGGGGCTGTCTCTTTAAAGCCTTTGGAGGGTTGCCTCTTCCCCCTTCTGCCGTTGAGGACTTCACTCTTGTTTCCCCGAGCTGGGTCTCTTATTTCATCCCCAGAGATTGGGTTGCCACTTCCGCCATTTTCGCCGTTCCGATATTTCTATCTCCGCCGTGTCTGCTGTTGTGGTCTTCCATGTTTGCAGCTTCCAGTGTGGTCGTTGCTCCCACTTTGCAGATTATTCTTATTTCCTTGTCCTCTTATATAACCGCAAGCCAAGGCTTCCCGGTTATGATCGTCTGGTCATGGGTACTAAGCCTCCCTACCACGTCAAGGTGATAATCCACAGGGACGGGTATCAAAGCTCAAGTTAGAATACGACCTAAAGGAAAGTTCTAAGAGCAGCGACTTACTAAACCTAATTTTGTTACGTATTGCCTGAACTATTTTATCTAGTATCCATCCATCCATAGTAATTCTGCCCGAAGGCAGTTCCTTCACTGCAATCATAGCATTTTCATGCTATGCTTGCAGCTTTACTAGGGAATTGTAGGTGTGGTAGCTTCCGTTGCTTTCCACACCAGTGAAAGATGATAATGATGATGATGGCCATATGATTTCGGGGACTTATCTAGTATGGTCAGAGTATTTTAATATATGATGTATATTTACAATATTTAATGGAATGTAGTTATACCGCAAACGATGTGTTTTAGAAAAAGAGTAATGTGGGCTTTGGAGGGGGAAAAAGACTATAAATGAACAAACATTGTTGTTATATTCAGCAATATAATGAGTTTTAGTTTATGTTAATCAAATAATTCTGCATAATTTGATATGGTCGCAAAATTGGAGATTACGCCAGAATTTAGTTGCAAGAATGAGGAACACCAGAAAATACTCCATTTAACCCATTCGCCTCAAAAGACGAGGTAAACTCGAAGGCAATTAAATGGCCTTTAACTCAGAAGACAAGATACACTCTCTTAACTCTGCTTTTATATATTTTGCAATATTTTGAACATCCCTTGGCAGGGTAATATTTTGTTAACATTTATGAATAGTAGAGGAATGTGTTTCGTCCCGCGCCATAGCCGATGGTTAAGGCAAGAAGCCTTGGAGCAGAGCTATGGGACTTACGTTGGTTCGAGTTCCCAGGAAGGAATAATTTTCTCATGGAATTATCATACAAGTGTCTTTTTCGTTTTGTTGAACCTGTATTTTATGTTTTGGTAGCGTCATTTGTATTTTGTTAGAATATAAGTATAGGATTTGTTGCGTAGTAACTAACGAACTAAAACTTTGTTGATTGTTATAGTAGGAATAAAAAATACATAATTTTGATGCTAATGTAACGTCAGTTACTCAGGGATTCATCTACTAATATTCTTTTTTTTAATTTTTTAGTTTAATTGTCATAAACCGGAATCCCATGAAAATTTAATTGCTTAATACTCTTCTGAAAAAAATCCTCCGGGCCGGATTTGAACCAGCGACCTATGAATTTCTGAAATTATGCCACTACAGTCCACAGCTATACCAACTGAGCTCTTAAGACGGACTAAAAAGTCGGTAAGTCTGCAACCTATTATACCGGTTTTTATTCTTTTGATTTCCTAATGATTCTGGCCAGGATTTTAGAAAAAAATTATGAAATTATTGTATTGTCATGGGTCGTTTGTAAGTATACGAAGCTTTAAGTGGGTGAAAATCGTGTTCAAAGATTCCGTTACATAGATACAGGTCCGTTACATAGATAGACAGATAGGCCTACAGGTCAAGCTAATATAAAGCGTGTAAAAAGACCGAATACTAGATAAGGTGGTATCAATGTTAGGAACTTCTTCCATTTCTTATTTATCGATGACAAAAAAAATGATATATGGGCCTACCAAATCAGTCGTTAACGCTTTTTTCATGATGTCGACAGATTACCTTTTTTGTACAGGTAAAATTTCATTATGAACAGAGTTTATACTCCATGCTGACTCATCTGTAAATTCTGCTGTTATTTTCACAACATCCTCATTGGCTAATGTGGGATATTTTTGACTAAACTGTTTCAGCGTGTTTAAAATAATTGCTTCTCTCGGCTTTTCAAATGCTTTCCTTTCCATGTTACAGAAATTCTGCAGAACCGGCCATTTTCAAACAATTGGTATTCCAACATATTCTGCATTACGCATTCGTAATAAAAAAAAATGTTTATTTGATATATTAAAATGTAGGCTGATTATATACTTTAACATTCTCTCATATAGGCCTAACTTACGTAAACTATTTAACCCATGCTCCAAATGGGAGTCAATGACCAATCTCGTTTCAATGAATTTTGTTTTACAACCAATTTTGTTTCACTCGATAATTATCGAATTTTTATTACCAAATAAATAAAGTCCCTCCTTTTTAATATCTGAACAGATCAGAACATTATTTTGCAGTGACTGACTCACAACAAATACGTTGAATATAGCAAATAATGAACAGATTCCTTCGACCTACACATTTGATAACTGTGTGTTCAGTAATTGTATTTTTAAATACTGATTTTACTGAGTTGTTTCCGAAAAAATAAATTAATAACCTATAATGTTGGTTATAATGTACAGTTTGATGTTTCATTTTTTCCTCCACTAGGGTGCATTCTTACAATATTGCAATCCTATTTGGCAATAAATAGTATAATCAAGTTGCAGTGATAAACAAATGAAACATAACCAAACATTTCTCATTTGCTTTCAAACATGACCATTTACATTAAATATATAAATATTTTAAAATAACTATATTTAAATAATGATTTGTGAGTAAACAGCTTAATTTTATTCATTAAATAGTCCTAACAACTTGCACTCTTGATTTCCAAATCCTGTAGATAAATTGAAAAATCACTCTTGGCATTACTAATGATAGTATATATTTTTTATTACTTTTATTTACTTTATTTCGAATGTTAGGAAGCGAAAACAAATGTTTACATGCTTAAAGATTAAACCGTTATTCGACCAATTAAAATACAGTCAAACATCAGGTTTGTTTACATTACAACTGAAACTTTGGTCGGAATTAGTATAAAATGTGTTTTCTTGTAAACCTATACAGTTGTGTCATAAAAAATTTAAACAACACTTCATTTCCGAGAAGTAACTGGAAACTTATGTTTTGTTGGAAACAGTTGATTCTCAAAGCTCCAACGCTTCATCATCTCACACCCACACACAGGAAAAGAAATATCGATATCCTGTTTCCTGTAAGTTGTTCGTAAAAGTAATGTCTTCATACTTACGACAGCCCATATCTCGGTCTATCTATCTTATTGTCATATAATGTCAATTGCCACGAGTAGATTTCCAATTTATCTAGAGAATTTGGAAATCAAGAGTGGCATTTGTTAGGACTATTAAACGAATAAAATTAAGCTGTTTACTCACAAATCATTATTTAACTATCGTTATTTTAAAATATTTATATATTTAATGTAAACGGCGATGTTTGAAAACAAATGAGAAACGATAGGTACGCTTCTACTGCTTCTTTTGTTTATCACTGCAACCAGATCATACTATTTATTGCCAAAGGAACGCAATATTGTAAGGAGGAGCTTTCTTTAATATGGTAATCATAACACTGATAAATATTTGGTGAAACACGACTCTGATTGGTTGTAATACAGAAATCATTGAAACGTGATTGGTCATTGACTCCCATTTGGGGCATGAGTTAAATAGTCAGATCTATATCTGACTATGATCTTTAAAAGCTTAGCTCATTATTAGCAATGTATAATTAAAAACTGGACATAAAAGAACCAAAATGTTTGCTCTGTGGCACCTTATTTGAAGCTTGGAGTACTTTTAGGTGCCGTACATTTGCGAAACAGGACCAACAGTTTTATTTTCCTTCCGAGTGAAGACACGATCAAGATTTTTAATAATAATAATAATAATAATAATAATAATAATAATAATAATAATAATAATAATAATAATAATAATACTTATAGGTTGTCTTAGGTTGATCAGTCCGGTTATTCACTTGATGGTTGCCAGTAATGTAAATGTCTCCTGGTCACGTTACGAGCGTTACGCAGGACAAGTCTAGTGGTGGGGCTGCCACCTTAGAGCATCTGGACGTGCTCTTCTGTGTATAATTCCCGCAGAAAGGGTTGAATGAGGTGTAAAATCAGTATTAATAACAGTATAATAATACAACAGGTGAACAATTTTAATTATTTAGGATGCAATGTATCATACTGCCAGAAGGAAGATATTAATATTAAATTAAATAGATTTTACAGAATGTGTGGCACTATAAGACGGACACTGAAAAATAAAACTTTGAGGAGCACACAACTAAAATTTTACAAAATTATGGCAGTGCCTGTCTTAACATATGCAAGTGAAAATTGGACTCTTAACCGTTCAGACAGAAGAAAATAGAAACTGCAGAAATGAAGTTCCTACGTTCAGTAGCAGGTGTGACAATTTTGGACAAGAAAAGAAGTGAGGATATTAGGAATGACTTAAATATTTTCAATTTAACAAATAGAATTGACAACATGAGAAACAACTGGTATGAACATGTCAAGAGAATGCCTACAGATAGAATCCCTCAGCTGTTACTAAAGTACAAACCAATAGGACATAGAAATGTTGGACGCCCATTTACTAGATGGGAGGATTCATTAAATCCCACTTGTTGTGAAAACAGGTCAAAAGGCCTAATTTCATGAAGCAGAAGAAGAAGAAGATAATACTTATTATTATTATTATTATTATTATTATTATATTATTATTATTATAATACTTATAATAATAATACTTATAATAATAAGAATAATAATAATAAATAATAATAATAATAATAATAATAATAATAATAATATAATAATAATAATAATAATAAGTCCACCGCCATGGTCTCGAGGTAGCATGCTGCCTTGTCACGCAGCGGGCCCGGTTTCGATCCCCGGTCGGGACAAGTTTCATCGGTGAGGATTTCTCGGGGTTGTTCCTCACCTGTAAGACAAATGTCAGGAAAACTTTAAAGCCCAAACGGTCTCCGAACATCATATGGCCATCGCAATCATAATCATTCATATTCACCGTAGGTTAAGTTTAGGATAAAGGACTCTCCTGGCTCACCACTATCATCATCATTAACTTGCCCTATCATATCATCAGGGCAGCGTAACCCCGCCATCTAGGCGCCCCATCTTCGGAAGTGGGTTACAATGACGCCAATGCAAGGAGAGAACACCAGAAATGTCGAAATGACAACCTGGGACATTGAAAATAATAATAATAATAATAATAATAATAATAATAATAATAATAATAATAATAATAATAATAATAACAGCTTTATTTTACCCAGCAGAGTTCAGGCCTTGCCTGCCACACAAGCAGGTTAGAAAAAAAAATACAAAAATACTGTTAAATCATTATTACAAGAAACAAAATTATTACATAGTATTTCTACAATACAATTGAGACGCTTGGAATAATAACGGCAGATCCCAACCAATGTTCATTTTGAGATAAAAGTAATTTTATGTTCCCCCCCCCCAAAAGTGGAAAGTAGTTAACATTACGACTTCATATTTTCTATGTATTCAAATTAAGGTATTTCAAGTCAATGTGCAAATTCTTGAACCATTGTGATTAATAGTTTTCCTGATTTTGCGTCGTTTATTATAACAAAAAATATACAAAACAGAAAAAATGGTGTAAAATTCACTTTTCCTTCATTTAACATCTTGAAATACCTAATCCAGCTCTATTTCCAAATCTTCACTTTTCGTCATCATCAACACCATCATGACGAAGACTGTTATAAAAATCATGATAGATGGGTGGTATATATATCAATAATTCCATCAGGTCATTGTATTTAACTTTCTTTATCTTTCTCTTTTCACTGTACTTCTACTGTAACTAAAATTAACTTTTTGATACACTTCAGTGTTAGAATTACATAAACCTAATTTAACATGCCAGGATCATCATTATCCACATTAATGGATGTAACCTTACGCAAAATTGGCTCAATTCTGGAAATGCGTGCTATTATGCATTGCAGAGACTCTTGATGTCCCAACTCCTTTCAAAAAACGTTAAACTGAAAATATATAAAACTATTATTCTACCAGTTACATTATATGGGTGCGAAACATGGACTCCTACTTTGAGGGAGGAAAGGAGATTACAAGTATTTGAGAATAAAGTACTAGTAATAATTGGTTCAAAATGTACGGTTATCGGTAACTGACGTCGTGGTGACTGCAAAAGGTTGTAGGCCTATGCCATTTTTTAAAACTTTTCAGTATGCTAAAAAAACTATTATCTCTTACTCACTGGCACTATCAAACCTGTAGGTTCATGGCCGCGCGGACATAAGCTCTCCATACATCCCTATCCTGAGCTAATGCTTTCCAATCATTTCCCGTATAATCTACTTCCCTCAAATCATAGTTAATGTTACTCTCCCACCTCATTCTTGGTCTACCAACTGGGTATTTTCCCTCAGGTTTGCCTACAGGAAACTTCCATGCACCTCTTCCATTCCCCATACGTGCCACATGTCTTGCCCATCGCAGTCTACGAGACTTAAACTTTGTTCTTATTTCATATCTCGGCTTCCTACAAAGACCATGTAGTTCATTGTTATGCAGTCTTCTCCATTCACCTGTCTGTTCATCTCTCTTTGGTCCAAAAATTTTCCTATGTACTTTATTCTCAAATACTCGTAATCTCCTTTCCTCCCTTAAAGTAAGAGTCCATGTTTCGCACCCATGTAATATAACTGGTAGAATAATAGTTTTATATATTTTCAGTTTAACGGTTTTTGAAAGGAGTTGGAACATAAAGAGTCTCTGCAATGCATAATATCACGCATTTCCAGAATTGAGCCTATGTTTAATTTCTTTGTGCATCTCATTCCTATTTGTGATTATTGTTCCTAGGTATTTGAATTCAGCCACTTCCTCAAAATTTCCCTCATTTGTCATTAGCTTTCCATTTCCATTATAGTGATTATCTCTACAAATATTAATAATATATTTAAAGTGATTATAAATTACTTTATACTATTATTTATAATAATTCATGGAAGACATAGGACCATTTGCAGCTTGTGCAAAGGTGAATGCTGGTTACGATGTTGCAATAAAACACAATTCTGATTTTTGGTGACATACGACCTACTGCAGTTATTAGCTGTAGAATGACATGTTTTACAGAGTGAGAGTAAAATAATTATATCTGCGAAGTTTTCAATTTTATTCCAACAAGCAATTGTGAATGTAGTATATACATTTTTTCTCCAAGCGCGACAGGCTTAAAAGGCCCTTGACCTACCAGCCGGCTGCTGGCCTCCCCCCCACATGTGTTAATAACAGAGGTAGACGATCATCTAGGCAGTGTAGGAGTGGCATGTGGTCAGCATGTTGGGTCCCCAGCCGTTATAGCTGGTCTTCTCTACCTGGAGTCGCTACTTGTAGCTACCCAAATGCATCACGATGCTGGGTGGGCACCGATCCCATACTGGCGAAAATACTTACTTATTTACTCACTGGCACTATCGAACCCGTAGGTTCATGGCCACGCGGACATAAGCTCTCCATACATCCCTATTCTGAGCTAATGCTTTCCAATCATTCCCTGTATAATCTACTTCCCTCAAATCATAGTTAATGTTGTTTCTCCCACCTCATTCTTGGTCTACCAACTGGGCGTTTTCCCTCTGGCTTTCCTACAAGAAGTTTCCATGCACGTCTTTCATTCCCCATACGCGCAACATGCATGTCCTGCCCATCGCAGTCTAACGAGACTTAACTGTTCTTATTATATCTGGCTTCCTATAAAGACCCTGTAGTTCATTGTTATGTAGTCTTCTCCATATACTGGCGAAAATTCCACGAGAAATTTTCTTCCCCCATGGGACTCGAACCAGCCAAGTCCCGCAGCTCTGCGCCAAGGCTTCTTGACTTAACCACTCGGGTACGGCGCGGGACTATTATAATATATATATATATATATATATATATATATATATATATAGAGAGAGAGAGAGAGAGAAGAGAGAGAGAGAGAGAGAGACAGAGAGAGAGAGTTACAAAATACATGTTTTGAATTTTATGTTCTAATAAACTGTAGTAACTGATTATACAGAGTGTCCCATTCAAACCTCCCACATTTTAATTAATCATAACTAACAAAGTATGCGGAATTATGAAATGAAATGAGGCCGGTATTAAACCAAACAGAAACTCGAAGAATTTTCATCGCCACACACTAAAACACCTCTATATATGCACCATTCATAGCACGAACAATATCAAGTCTGTATTCGATTTCGTACCACGTTCTGTCCAACATGTCCATTGTTACTGTTGCAATTATGTCAAGAACACGGGTTCGTAAATCATGAAGATCTTGTACTGGAGTCGCAAACACACGGTCTTTTGCATACCAGAAAACAGTTTGTGCTCGTTGCTGAGGAGTCGCCATTTTGTTTTATGTCATTATTGTCCAACATGCGACAGATGAATTAACTGCAACAATTAAAACAAAAATTCTTTGAGTTTCTCTTCCTTTTAATACCAACCTCATTTCATAATTCCGTATACTTTAAGAGTTATGATTAATTAAAATGTGGGGGGTTTAAATGGGACACTCTGTATAAAATAAAGGTACCTGACGGAACAACCAATGTTTCTTCTTGGTGTAAGAGTTTTAATTAAAATAAACCATTCTTTGTTACGTATGAAGTTGTTCATATTATACAATATTTTGGGATTTAGGTACTTAAAAATCTTTTCAATAGTCTTTATACTAACAAGCAGGAATAAATTTTTATTCTCCCTTTATGGGATCACTCAATAAACATTATAGTTGGGCAATATCTATCTAGGAACATCATGTTACACACAAATCGATAGAGTGTTTAATATATGGCAGATTGTAAAAATTACAATACAGTTGATATGTTTAAAAGGCCTTATCACTAACCATTAGCTGTACATCTGCAGATACATAATCTTGATTGGTTTTTAATGTTATTTTTTTCCCCCTCTTATCCTACAAGTGCATGTATATGAACCAACTGCTATTGCATACTCCGTGTCAGTCTATTAACTTATAATTTGTTTAAAGGGTGAGTACTGTACATTAAGAAATTAATAACGTCAAAAAAAATAAATTTAACCCTTAAATTAGCAAAACACAAATTTCTTCTGTCAGTTATTTAAATGTGGCGGACCGCAGTGAAAACGGAATCTTGTATAACTGTTGTTATTAGGTATATTGTATAATTAGGCACACATTTAAGTGTTTTCTTTTTGTTCGTTTACTTTTGATTTATTTAAAATATTAAATTAACTGAACCAACTGATGCATCCAAAAGGATTAATTACGAATTTAAGGGTTAAAGTAGATTTATTTATTTAGTTTTATTTCATTCTTATTTCCAGAATATTAAAAATTTTGTTTATTTGTAGAATATGAAAAATTTTATCTTATTTATAGACATTTTTGATATCCAATGCCATATAGTGTCTATTTATGTGTTATTTATGTTATTCATTTATTTCGAGTAAAGTTGAAGTGATAAATATGATGAAATGGGCCCTGGTAACAAAAATTAAGTATTTGCCTTGATAATTTAGGAACACAAAGAGGAGAGGGATAGTCTAGTTGGTCGACACCGTGAATTTAAACCCGTGAAATCCGGAATACAAATTTCAAACGCTTCGGCCTGAGCAAACTCGATCGTTACGATTTAAGATCAGATCCGTGTAGTTACATTTCGTGTATCCAGTAGGCTGTGTGTTTTTGTTTGTCTGATTCAATTGTTTTAATAATGCTATAAAATGGTGATGTACACGTGCATATGAATGTTGAAAACCATAATGGAATAAGTGACATTTAGATCATTGAGAGAAAAGTGAGTAAACATTTGCTGTAGATTTCAAACCAATGAAAACAGTTGTATTCATCCGTCACCAGACAGCAGTAGTTGACAGCATACACTTGAATCTCTCTGCCATTCAAAAATAGGACCCAATAACATACAATAACTAAACTAACTCGCTTTTGATAAAAACATCGTCACTTATACCGTTATGGTTTTCATCCATTCATAAATATGATGATTTTATCGAGAGAAATATGTGAAATAAGAACAAAAATAGTGTTAAACAATGTAATTATAGACATAATTCAGAATTTTAATTACTTGGGATGTCGTTTAGGGTAATGACAGAAATTTAGATAAACACACTAAAATACAACGATTCTATTATCTATGTGACACAATTAAACGTAATTTATTGAATAACACTAGAAAAGAAACTATTTTAAAATTTTACAAAATATTGGCAGTTCCATCTCTTATCTATGGATGTGAAACCTGGACATTAACAAAGGCAGATAGTAAACAGATAGAGGCTGCAGAAATAAAGATGTTGAGAGCAATAGCAGGATACCAAAGGACCGATAAAAAGAAAAACGAAGATATAAGAACAGAATTTAATATATTTAATCTCAATGAAGGAATAAAATACTATCAAAATGCTTACCTTCAGCACGTATTACGAATGAATGAACAGCGCATACCAAGAAGAATATATAATTATAAACCAAAAGGAAGAAGATTGTTGTGAAGACCATTGAAGAGATGGAAGGAACAATTCGACCTATAACGAGATCGGAACAGGCCATTGGGCTTAATCCTTGTTGTTGTTGATGATGATGATCGAGAGAAATAGCTCAGGTGGTGGCGTTAGATACTCATATTCGGGAGGTCCCGAGTTTAAATCCTGGTGTCGAGCAAGTGACTCAGGATTTTTTCCTGTTTTCCCGCAATCTTCAAGGCAAATGCTTGGTTGGAATTTCATTTTAAGACCCATTTAATCATATACACCATCTGATAATATAAATAGCTCATATATAAATATCCTCAATTCGTGTCCAACTTAAAGTCGGATCGAGTAATGTGTGGAGATGAAGCCACTATATTTATAGAGGTCTAAACTACAAGGGTGCCGCCGACCACTCCTGACGCACCGTCACAGGGCGGATGAATGAAATTAAACGAAATGGATGAGGTGGGTAAGGATATATGGTAGAAAGAAATTTGTGGCAGAGGAAACGGGAGAAACCTGCCCAAGCTCTGTTTCGTTCACCACGAAACTCACATGGAGTGACCGAGAGTCGATCTCGGAACCCCAGTGGTGAGAGGCGAGCGTCTAACCGATTGGCCCACTTCATAATATAATTAAGTATACAATAAATAAAAATACAAAGAAATAAAATAGATGCTATATGATCTATATGTTAAACACATATTTGTAAAGTAAAGTAATTCCACTACAGGCCTCAGGAGGCCCTTGGGGTAGTAGGAGGTTAAGGCTCCCACTTTTTCTGGACAATCGGCACTTCATGTCAGCCGGGTTGTCAGCCCAGCGTGACGGCCGCCTTTACCCCCAGAACAAGTGCCTGGTACTCATTTCCGTTAGAGGCTGAGTCGACCCCAGGACCATAGTGCCGCCAGAAGAAGGTTTGGGACAGTTTAAAAATCCTGACCCCACCGGGACTTGAACCCTCGACCTTCCGGCTTGTAGCGCAGTACCTTAACCACTACGCTACGGCGTGCCCCATATTTCAATAACAATTAATGATGATAACAATGATGATGATGATAATAATAATAATAATAATAATAATAAGAACAAGAATAAGAATAGGAGTAGTAGCAGTCTAGTAATAATAATAATAATAATAATAATAATAATAATAATAATAATAATAATAATAATAATAATAATAATAATAATAATAATAATAATAAAAAATAATAATAACAAAAACAATAATAATAATAATACACTTTCATAAACAATCTGCACTATTCTAAATAACACTAACAAGTTATATGGTACATCATAGAAGACCAAAACACACGCAAGTTTATTGATTGGCATAGAGTATGTATTCCCAAATACAGTACGTCTAAACAAGAAATATAGTGCTACACAGATAAACATGAAAAATATGCAGATCTTGCCATGAAATTGGTTTATCAATGAAACAAAAAATCATGACCTTTGTTCTCACAAGAATCCAACATTCGCTTCCACAACAGATGTTTTTGAAATTATGTCATGCTTGTTTTATAATCGGTTTGCAGAATTGTAACATTTCAACTGATACAATTTCTTGAAATCAGAGAGAAAACATATGACAAAGTCAACTGCAGAAATACCCACATTAATGGATACAATCAAATATTCTAGATTCTATATAATCTTATATGTTATACATTCTGTAAAATGTTTAGATTAAAAAATAAGATAACTGAAATTAAACCGAGGAAATTCTCAGACGTTAGAGTTTAAAATTCGCATTCGGAAGAACTTCAATTCAAATCCCAATATCGATTAACCCAATTGAAGTTTTTTTCTCATGGCTTTAATCAGTCTTAAAAAATGCTAACTCGAAACTGTACTATCAGAACCTATTTCATCATATTCATCATTTCAAATAATCAGAAAATAGAAACAAATAATGATACAGGGCCTAAGAGTTAAAATTACAAAAAAGTATAACAAAATATTTTGAATCATTAAATGGCAGTTTTGGAAATGATATGTCAATAGAAACTAAATTACGGTTATATAATAGCAAAAACTTCACAAAAATATAGCACTGAAAGCTAGGTTTTTAATTCCAGAGATAAAAACAAATTGCAAGATGTAGAGATGAGTTTTTTTACGACCTCTTTTAGGCCTAAGTAGTTTGGATACAAAGCGAAACGTTAACATTAATGAAAAGTTAAACATTCAAAACATAATGTAAGACTGTAAGCTTTCACGGCCGGTGTTTTGATTCCTGCTTGGTTCGTTTTTCGTAAGTAATGCCACGAGTGATTTCCAAATTATCATTAAACTCACGACTCACGAAATGAGGAGTGAATTTTTCTAGAGAATTTGGAAATCAAGAGTGACATTTGTTAGGACTATTTAACAAATAAAATTAAGCTGTTTACTCATAAATCATTATTTAACTATAGTTATTTTAAAATATTTATATATTTAATGTAAACGGCGATGTTTGAAAACAAATGAGAAACGATTGGCACGCTTCATTTCCTTCCTTTGTTCATCACTGCAACCAGATCATAATATTATTTATTGCCAAAGGATCGCAATGTTGTAAGAATGCACCCTAGTGAAGAAATTTATAACCAACGTTTTTTTTTCCTTACTAGTTTTCTTTCGTTTACGCTGTTCTTCCTTTTCGTTTTACCTTTGTTAACCTTTTTATCTTATTCACACATACAAACACAAGACAGGACACACACCCAGACCCCAAGGTGGAGATTTAAAATCCCCTACCCCGCCGGGAATCGAACCCGGGTCGCCGGAGTGGAAGGTAGGGACTACGCCACGGCGACGGACCGTTATATGTTTCTGATGTCCTATGATATAAATATGTCAATTATATTTTTCTGCAACGTCATTTCCTGTAAAATAATTCGTTTAAGAAAGTGCAAACAGCGTTTTCTTTTTTTGTGGTATAATCAATTGTTACAAATGTTTTTATATTATGTATCGCATGCGCTTTCTGCTGACATTCATGAACTATATATACAATCTGGTAGCCGTATTTCTTGGAGGGTCAGTCACTGCAAAATAATGCTATGACCTATTCAGAATGTTAAAAAGGAGGTGCTTTCTTTATTACGATAAACTTTAGTTGGTAAATTTTAGGCGAAACACGACTGTGATTGGTTGTAAATAACAAATCATTGAAATGTGATTGGTCATTGACTCCCATTTGAGGCATGAGTTAAATAGTCAGACTAAATTGCCGTGATCCGTTTTTCTTGTAACTTGACGTTTCGTTAGGGAGACAGTTTCCAACGCCCAGCCAGTGTGCAGCCAACCGTTGAGGAGTTAACAGAGAGCAAACAGAATCTACTGAAGATCTCTACCGCAGTAGTAGACGAAACGTTGAGATTTAAGGAAACTGTACCACTGCCGTTTAGCCCGGAAGACCAACCAAACAGGAATAGTATAAGATATACAAACATAAAAAAAAGTATTGATTAATTCAGCTCCACAAAATGGAATCAAATTTTTATCGAAGAGGGTATTCCAGTGTCAACCTAAAGAACACACAAACAGAGAAAAATCTGAGAAACGTTGGAGAAATAATGAATATCTTGAGATATAGGATCGTGATCAATTGAGTCTAAACCTAACATCTTATGACTATTTAACTTATGCCCCAAATGGGAATCAATGACCAATCACATTTCAATGATTTTTTATTTACGACCATTCACAGTCGTATATTGACTTAGGCTTTCACGGCCGGAGTTACTATGATGATCTTGTAGAAGATTTCCGGGCTGTTGGCCGTGGTCTTGAGGCTTGTAGTTCCCCAACGTTTCGCCAGAGACTGCGTCCGGCATCCTCAAGGGTGTAGAAGATTTCTGGGCTGTTGGCCGTGGTCTTGAGGCTTGTAGTTCCCCAACGTTTCGCCAGAGACTGCGAGGATGCCGGACACAGTCTCTGACGAAACGTTGGGGAATTACAAGCCTCAAGACCACGGCCAACAGCCCAGAAATCTTCTACACTCTTGAGGATGCCGGACGCAGTCTCTGGCGAAACGTTGGGGAACTACAAGCCTCAAGACCACGGCCAACAGCCCGGAAATCTTCTGCAAGATCATCATTCACAGTCGTGTTTCGCCTCGAATTTATCAAGTGAAGTTTATCATATTAAAGAAAGCTCCTCCTTTTTAACATTCTGAATAGGTCACAGCATTATTTTGCAGTGACTGACTCTCCAAGAAATATGGCTACCAGATTATATATATATATATATATAGTGCATGAATGTCAGCACATAGCGCATGTGGGAGATAATATAAAAACATTTGTAGCAATTGATTATGCCACAAAAAAAAAAAGAAACCACTGTTTGCACTTTCTCAGACGAATTATTTTCCAACAAATGATGCAGAAAAATATAATTGACATATTTACATCATAGACACCAGAAATTAATTAATACCTATAATATTGGTTATAAATTTCTCCACTAGAGTGCATTCTTACAATATTGCGATCCTTTGACAATAAATAATATGATCTGGTTGCAGTGATGAACAAAATAAGCGAATGAAGCGTACCAATAGTTTCTCATTTGTTTTCAAACATCGCCGTTTACATTAAATATATAAATATTTTAAAATAACTATAGTTAAATAATGATTTGTGAGTAAACAGCTTAATTTTATTCGTTAAATAGTCCTAACAAATGCCACTCTTGATTTCCAAATTCTCTAGATAAATTCACTCCTCATTTCGTGAGTCATGAATTTATCGATAATTTGGAAATCATTCGTGGCATTACTTAAGTTAATGAAAAAAAAAACAGACAAGTGATTTTAAACACAATAGGACAGTCTATCTACTGGATACACCTTAAGTTCATTATGACCTTAGGTGTTAAAGAGACCATATATTAGAATGATATGAAAATAATTTAAAGTTTGGTTAAATAATCAAATACTGCCCTCATTTGTACACTGTCATGATTTTTTATTGTAGGGTAAAGGGAGGTTATTCATGACATATATAATTCCGTGATGGTTAATTTTGAAAAACCTACGTACTGCGGCAGGAATGATCATAACTTCGAAATTAGAACTAGGAAACAAATAACGTCTAACCGCTCGAGTCCAGAGATCGAGTCTCGGTCATTCCAAGTGGGTATCGTGATGGACGAAACTGAGCTTGGGCAAGTTTTTCTCGGGGTTTCTTCCATTTTCCCCTACCACAATTTAATTCCACCATTTCTTCATATTCATATCATCCATTTCGTTCATGTGTCCCTGTGATGGTGCATCAGGCGTGGTCGGCTGGCACCCTTGTCATTCACAGATCTCTGTACAAGCGGTTTCATCTCATCTCATCCCTCGACCTGATCCAACACGAGTTGAGGATATTATATGTTATTATATAAACTAACAACGGATATATAAAAATGCTTTTCTTTTTTTCTTTTTATAAATAAGTCTATGAGGGGGGCACGCCGTGGCGTAATCGTTAAGGCACTGCGCTAAAAACCGGAAGGTTGAGGGTTCGAGTCCCGGTGGGGTCAGGATTTTTAAACTGACCCAAACCCTCTGGCAGCACCATGACCCTGGGGTCGACTCAGCCTCTAACGGAAATTAGTACCAGACGCTTGTTCTGGGGGTAAAGGTGGCCGACAACCCGGCTGACATCAAGTGCCGATTGTCCAGAACAAGTGGGAGCCTTAACCTCCCACTACCCCAAAGGTCTCTCGAGGCCTGTCGTGGGATAACTTTACTTTAAATAGGTCTATGATCTTTAATAAGAAACATTAAGGCTCGTACACTGCGATGGGACAGCAGGACAGGTAGCATGAATGGGGAACGAATGATGGGCATGTATACTTCTTGTAGGAAAGCTAGAAGGATAGGTGCCCAGCAGATAGGCCAAGAAGGGATGAGCATAATATTATTATGATTTGAGGGAGGTAAATTATACAAGGAAGAACTGTAAAGCACAGTACAATATAGGGATATATGGAGAGCTTATGTTCATGTGACAACGAACCTCCGAGTTCTGTAGTGCCAATGTGTTAGTTATTCTTGGACCCACGGATCTGTGCCTCCGTAAGAAATGATAACTCCCTTTCTATTCGGCAAATGATTTCCCTCCCTGCATTCTTGCCTGTCTCTATTTTCTATCCCTCTCTTTCTCCCTTCCATTACTCACAGTTTTGAGCTTTCTTGCGGGATATTATTTGCACTCACAGTCCAGCGTTGTCAACTCAGTATCAGTATGTTATGCTATATAGTATGTAAATTGTAAATTATTATCATTAGCTTAATTCATAAGCATAATTAGAATTCCTGTATAGTATCAGTATGTTATATAATATGCAGATAGGATCGTAGCATGTAGTAACGTCACCATAGCCGGTCCCTAGCCCGGATGAGAAAGAAGGAGGGTATATGACTATGTGTTCATACCTAAAATTTTATAATTTTGTTAGGACTTCAATATTACGTTCCAAATCTAACCAAATAAGACAGTGAGGTGAAGGAGAAGTATTTATAACGAAACATTTATTTTTAAAAACAACATATGTAGATTTCCTTCACGTAATTTCCATTTAACCAACAAATATCCACTATTATAATTATATCCATTAATCGTAGAAATCAATTAGTGTCATTAGACCTACTTAAATTAAATATGAAGAAGTAATAATTAACCTTACATTATTCAATATTCAAGAGCCTGAAACCGGGGCAGTTTGGCAACGTCCCTACTCGGTCAGTTACAGTGGCTTGTATTTGACGTAGTGGGAGGGGAGCGCGGTGGAATGGTGTGAGAACTGACGTGTACTTTTTCAAGAACGATGCCAGCGCTACAGGGGCACAGATCCGTTGGTCCGAGTATAAATAGGACTAAATGACATTTAGAAAATAACCGATTCAATTGATGTAACGCTGGGCAATAATATACATATTTTTAATGTATTTATAGTAGGCCATGCTGAAACCCACATGTGTGGAGGAAGACGAAAATACTTCAGGCACCTGGATGTCGATGACTGACACCTGTAAATACGCCTTCAAACGTCTGGATAGAAGACAAAGGAGACTCAACACAGAGCTCCTGAAATCAGTAGAGGAAGGAGATGTCGCTAAAGTTATCAGGTAATATCGATTTTCTTATTCTATATAAAAATTATGGAAATTGATGACTTGAAACACTTTTATGTCCAGATCTGTTGTCGCGAGTTCACATCATCTCCTCGGATGCAGCAGGCCAGATTCAACTCCGAGTCAAAACAAATTTCCTGAATGAGGTTTTTTTTCAAGATTTTTACTCACCTGAAGACAAAAGTCCAGAAACTTTAAAATCTACATAATATGGAATATTTGGTCGTCATAATCATCCTTCATTCTATCATATTCGCCATCCGGGGAAGTTATCTTTGTCCTTGTGCGGTCAAATAAATAGGCCTATGTTTGTGATCCGTAGTTAAGAAACTTCCCCTGACACGTCGTACCCTTGTAATGTTTGGCATGAGACACGTAAAAGTAATGCAAAATAAACCAATGAAAGATTATATATATATATATCCACCGCTGTGGTCTCGAGGTAGCGTGCTGCCTTGTCACGCAGCGGGCCCGGGTTCGATCCCCGGTTGGGACAGTTTTTCTGGGTGAGGTTTTCATCGGGGTTTTTTCCTCACCCGTAAGAAAACTGTCAGGAAAACTTTAAAGCCCAAACGGGCCCCGAAATCATATGGTCATCATCATCATCCTTCACCGGTGTGGAAAGCAACGGGAAGCTACCACACCTACAATTCCCTAGTAAAGCTGCAAGCATAGCATGAAAATGAAGGACCTGCCTTCGGGCAGAATTACTATGGATGGATAATCATCCTTCATCATATCATATTCGCCATCCGGGGAAGTTATCCTCGTCCTTATGCGATCAAAAAAATATGTTTGTGATCCGTAGTTAAGAAATGTGTAATATTTGCATGAGACACGTAAAAGTGTAGCTTTTTTAGGAACCACGCAGACTGCTACCATTTGTGCGGGCGAGTTACCACGCAACTGCTACCTCTAATCCGGGATCGGGTTTTGTAATTGCTGTTTCTATTAATGTGGATATGATTTCCAAAGAAGTTATCTATCAGGAAGTGGCTTGCCTTTTGCCCCATAGAAGAGGCAGCCGTTGATTCATCTTTCTTTCTCTGATATATATATATATATATATATATATATTAACATAGAAGAATACTGATTTTTAAATACATACAGTGAGTGAACAAGATAATAATTGTGTTTCAGGAACGCTAAACAGCATAATAGTTAAGGAGCTCGGAGTAGTTTCCTACTTGAGTGATTTTCCGTACAGGATAGTAAACAACTACGTATACTTGAATGATGAAACAGGGGCGTTGTTTAAAAGATAACATTTAATATAAACAAGTTGGCTGAGTAAAAATAAATTAACAAAAATAATAATAATACTGATCACACGATCAAAATAGCCACACAAATAAACAAATGAACAACATACCATACATCACGCAACACTCATACTTGCGTCCGAGTTTCAGGGACCACCTCTTCCCTGGACTGCCGGACTAACTCAAACAGGCCCCTTCTTGGCCTCAGATCAGCTTGTCTATTTATAATTCCAGTCGCATCGCGACCTGGAATCGGATTCCAACCTCGAATCCGTTTAAACAACAAAACGATGACTGCTAGGATGATCGAATGATACTGTTCTGTTAGTGCACCACGTATATGAAGGTTCCGAGGTAGAGGGGAGATGCGCCGTAGACATTGTGCGGCAGGAAGGGTGAAGAGGGAAGGGGTAGCTACAAGGAGAACAGGATATTGGCTTAGTTCATAAATATTCCAGTGTAGGGAGGAGAACGAAGCTACCATACTGAGCCGAAAAATGCACTTTCGGTTCAAAAGTAATGCAAAAGGAAAGGTTAAACCAATGAAATGATGCAAAAAAATACACCGACAACGGAGGTGAGGGAGTACATTGAGACATGTTGATCATTTTTTAATAATCTACCCATGTCCGGAAATGATGCGTTTCACACTATGACTAGTTAATTATGTCTCAAGATCAGTGTTAGTTCGATGGATTTGAAGACTCATTACTTGACAACACCTCACAGATATGGAACCTGTGATACTTGGCTTCGCAACGGAATGTTGCTGGAACATGACGGAGCTCCAGCTCACTTCGATACCAATGTGAGGAGACATTTGGATACCACGTACCCATGTCGAGGGGGACAGTTCCATAGCCTCCGAGATTATCTGATCTTCACTCTTCCGAATATTTTTTAAGCGGGGACATGAAACAGTCTGTTTATCAGACTCCAGTAGATTCACGTATTGATCTTATATCCCGAACCCATGCTACTGCAGAAATAATTCAAACGAGGCCATGAGGTATTTGAACATGTGCGCCAATAACTACACCGCTAATGTACGCTCTACAATGAGATGGACGTGGATATTTTGAAACTTGATGTGATTGTGACAGTATTGTCAAGTATTGAGTCTTGAAATCCAAATAACGGAACTCTTGAGACATAATTAACTAAATCATAGCGTGAAAACGCATCATTTCCGGACATAGGTACCTTATTAAAAATTATCAATATATCTGAATACACCACAGCTCCTCCGATGTCGGTGTTTTTTGCAACACACTGTATATATGTATACATTCATACAAATATATATATATATATATATATATATGTATTTGTATGAATGTATACATATATACAGTGTGTTGCAAAAAAAAAATGAAGCAAGGAGATGCACTATCTCCTCTACTATTTAATTTTGTACTAGAGCATGCCATTAAATCTTTAGAGAATGAGGAAGGCTTACAGCTGAATGGTATTAATAAGCTGTTAGTTTATGCTGATGATGTAGTACTACTGGCCGATAGCGAGGAGATACTAAAGGCCAACACGCACACACTATTGAGTAACACTAAGAAATTAGGACTGGAAGTAAATATCAATAAAACTAAATATATGGTCACACGTAGAATGTCAGTATATAATGGAAATGGGCAGCTAATGACAAATGAGGGAAATTTTGAGGAAGTGGCTGAATTCAAATACCTAGGAACAATAATCACAAACAGGAATGAGATGCACAAATAAATTAAACATAGGCTCAATTCTGGAAATGCGTGCTATTATGCATTGCAGAGACTTTTGATGTCCCAACTCCTTTCAAAAAACGTTAAGATGAAAATATATAAAACTGTTATTCTACCAGTTATATTATATGGGTGCGAAACATGGACTCTTACTTTAAGGGAGGAAAGGAGATTACGAGTATTTGAGAATAAAGTTCTTAGGAAAATTTTTGGACCAAAGAGAGATGACCAGACAGATGAATGGAGAAGACTACATAACAATGAACTACATGGTCTTTATAGGAAGCCAGATATAATAAGAACAGTTAAGTCTCGTAGACTACGATGGGCAGGACATGTTGCGCGTATGGGGAATGAAAGACGTGCATGGAAAGGAGATTACGAGTATTTGAGAATAAAGTTCTTAGGAAAATTTTTGGACCAAAGAGAGATGAACAGACAGATGAATGGAGAAGACTACATAACAATGAACTACATGGTCTTTATAGGAAGCCAGATATAATAAGAACAGTTAAGTCTCGTAGACTACGATGGGCAGGACATGTTGCGCGTATGGGGAATGAAAGACGTGCATGGAAAGGAGATTACGAGTATTTGAGAATAAAGTTCTTAGGAAAATTTTTGGACCAAAGAGAGATGACCAGAACAGATGAATGGAGAAGACTACATAACAATGAACTACATGGTCTTTATAGGAAGCCAGATATAATAAGAACAGTTAAGTCTCGTAGACTACGTTGGGCAGGACATGTTGCGCGTAGGGGGAATGAAAGACGTGCATGGAAACTTCTTGTAGGAAAGCCAGAAAGAAAACGCCCAGTTGGTAGACCAAGAATGAGGTGGGAGAACAACATTAACTATGATTTGAGGGAAGTAGATTATACAGGGAATGATTGGAAAGCATTAGCTCAGGATAGGGATGTATGGAGAGCTTATGTCCGCGCGGCCATGAACCTACGGGTTCGGTAGTGCCAGTGAGTAAGTAAGTATATATATATATATATATATATCCATCCATAGTAATTCTGCCCCAGGGCAGGTCTTTCACTGCAATCATAGCATTTTCATGCTATGCTTGCAGCTTTACTAGGGAATTGTAGGTATGGTAGCTTCCCGTTGCTTTCCACATCGGTGAAGGATCATGATGATGATGGCCATATGACATATATATAAACTTGTTTCATACACTGCGTTGACATATTGCACGAACTAGAAGTAGGGGGATTTGGAAACATATTCTTGGATACTACAGGGAAAGAGCGCATAGGTAGGACAAAAATAATATGGGAGAATAAGATTAACTACGATTTGAGGAAGGTGGATCTGAATTATGGACCCTGATAGCGAAAATGGAAAATATGTTAACCCTTAAATTGGCAAAACACAAACTTCTTCTGTTAGTTATTTAAATGAGGCGGACCGCAGTGAAAACCGAATCTTGTTTAACTGTTATTATTAGGTATATTGTACAATTAGACACACATTTAATTGGTTTATTTTTGTTCGTTTTCTTCTGATTTATTTAAAATATTAAATTAATTAAACCAACTGATCTATCCAAAAGGATACATTACGAATTTAAGGGTTAAGGACATCGAAAATAAATGTTTTACGTAAAATATATGGACCCGTAAGCGAGAATGGAAGATGAAGAATTAGAATAAATGAGTTAAAAATAAATATAATTCACTAAATTTTGTAATAGTTATTAAAGCTCGCTGGTTGGAATGGCTGGGGCATGTGATGAGGATGATAGATTACAGAACAGTTAGAAAGATTACACTGAGCAACAAAAAATTAACTTTTTTTTTGTCTCAGAAAGAAAAATATGTGATTCTGATAGTACTTTTTGCTCCTGAATTCAAATGTGATATCGGGTTTTCTCCACCACGCAAGGTTTGAAGAAGATCCCATCCTTTTTAGTGGGAACCAAGCATTTCGGACTGGTTTTTGGATAATTCAAAATCTCGTAAGAGATCGTTAAAATCTTCTTGAGTCAATAAATGAGGCTCAGATGAACAGCTTTGTTCAAAAGTTGTATCACCAAAATCTGTTTTCTTCTTCTTCCTTACTTCCATCAGAATCTGAGCTCTCTTCATCTAATGTCATGTGTTCTGCAGGCTTTGGTATGGGCAATTCTTCGCAGTGTGGAACTGGTCTCATTGCAGATTGCAAGTCAGGTTCCACCACTGTTTGTTTTATTAAAAGAGTAATTATTTAAATCCCTTAATTGAAATTGAAATAAAAAAAACTGTGGGTGATGGAGAAATTCCGAATACATATTTTAAAACACGATAAAAAAAACATTACTACAACTATTGGTACTCATGAGACAAAAATCATGTTGACCAGTGTTATAGAACAAAACCTGAAGGTAGGATATAAAGAATTTCCTATTCATCATATATTATTCTAGGCATAAGTTAAGTTGAGTTCTGTTTAGAGTTAGGAAAATACTACATATTTTCATGCTTATAATATCTTCCCTTTTAATTTTAAGGCCCGGATTAAGATTGATAAATGATGGTGAGGAGGATCTCGGAAAATTAGGAGTGGAAAGATAGAGGCGAACAACTATAGAAAGGGTAGTGTAGGCATCGATCTATAAGGAAGCTATGGTCAAACTCTAAGGACCGTTACGTCAAATAAAAAAAAATCATACAGGAACGGCTGCTCAGGTCAGGTATTTATGGAGATCTGATGTTCATTCGATCATGAATTTCCGGGTATGGTAGTGCCAGTGAATCATTCACAATTAGAACAATATCCTTTGCAAACTGAATTTATTTGTCGATCAAAGTAGCTATAGAATGAAATTATGTTAAGAGGTATAATTTGATTTATATCTCACGTAATACCATGATTTAGACAATTATTAAATATTTCAGTCCTGTGCCATAGCCGAGTGGGATGCATTGGCGCAGAGCTACGGGACTTGCGCTGGTTCGAGTCTCCATGGGGAAAATTTATTGTCATGGAATTTCAGTCATTATGGGACCGGTGTCCACTAGCATCGTAAGGCATTTGGTTAGCTACAATAAGTAGCGGCTAAAGGTTGAGAAAAGCAGCTATAACAGCTGGGGACCCGACATGCTGATCACATATCACCCCTGGCTGGATGATTGTCTACTTCTGTGATGAACACATTTGTATGTGAGGCCAAGAGCCGGCTGGTAGGACAAGGACCTTCTGTCTGTCGTGCGATGGTATTTTAATTAAGATTTTTGATCAACAGAGAAAGCTTTTTATAATTTTGTCATTAAAAAAAGCTTTATAACAGGGTATTTTCTTATGATTCTCACAATTTCATTTCATTTATACCAAATGGTCTCCAAACATCTATGGCCATCATAATTATCATCATTCATATTCACCATAATTATTGCTCGACCGCGTTAACTTTTTCGAGTCCCGGTAGGGTTAGGATTTTTAAACTGACCCAAACCTTCTGGCGGCAATATGACCCTGGGCTTGACTCAGCCTCTAACGAAAATGAGTATCCGACGCTTGTTCTGGGGATAAAGGCGGCCGTCACGCAGGGCTGACAACTCGGCTGACAACCCGGCTGATATTAAGTGCCGATTGTCTACAAAAAGTGGAAGCCTTAATCTCCTACTACCCCAAGGGCCTCCTGAGGCCTGCAGTCGGATCACTTTACCTTCAGTTTACTTTTTTTACTTTTTAGCCGGTGAGGGGAAACAATGGCGCTAGTGTAGAAGAGGGGAAAAGTGTCTCCTCCTATCTTTCGTACAAGCAAATGACTGGGCAAGTGGTATAATCAGTGGCAAAATATAGTGGTAGACCTACTTGAAATAGAAGTTTAAGTCAATTAAAAATCATCGGAGTTTGTACGTCTACGGGTTTCTGGATAATGTGACGTACAGAGAAATTAAATCAGCACTGACTTCCAACAACTTCTGGCAGGCTTAAATGTGTATATACTGTGAATATAGGGTCTAACTTTCCCACTTGACATTGTCACTAACAACTGACTATACACGACTGACGGATAATAAACACCGTCACTGTAACCTGACACAAGGGTCTACTACCTCCAACCCCTACTCACCTTTACCACATTATTTTAGGTCCTAGTTTTTCCGCATTGAAAGTTAACGTTGTCGTGTAATAAGTTTATTTTTAAGGACTCTCCTGGCGCACCTCTATCAACACCACCTCACATCATATCATCCGGGTAACGTAACTCGGCCTTCCAGGCGCCTCAACCTCAGGAGTCGGTCAGAATTACACCAATACCAGGAGAGAACACCGGACAATGTGGGGCATTGAATATCTTCTTGTATCTTGTAAGCCCATGTTTCCCTTTACAGAGATTTAGGCGTTCTCCCCCTACAGGGAAGAATTTGAACCATACTAATTCAGTTATACTTGTTTTCGTATAGATGTCTTTTGAGTGGTCCGTGGTCAGCGTTCCGTCTCATACTGACATCTAGGAAACCAAGGTAGTACTAGGACGAGAAAATTAGGTAAATTTTGCTTAGAGGCCTTCTCATTCAGGCTTAAGGATCTTTTACGAGCCTAAAAATATTGAGACTCGGGACCCACGGCTTAAAGTTCCTCCCGGAGGACTCACTCTTTGGATTTTTCCATCCTAAAAAAATCCATCGACCCCGGCCGGGTTTGAACCCGCGACCCTTGGGACCAGAGGCAAGGAGCATAACCACTAGTCCACCGCGGCCGATGACCAGACAATGTGGGGCACTGAATATAAAAATATAAAAAATAATTTGATTTGTTAAAGGTGTCTAGAACACGGAGCAAGTCCTAATGCCACGTGCGCACAACACAAGATCACGGCCAGTCACGTGGCAGCTCTTACTGGTAACCACGATATTATAATGGTGCTGTGGAATCAAGGAGCTGATCTCAAGTCCATGGATTTGGAAGGAAGAACACCGCTTCATTTAGCAACATGGCACGGGAATGTTCACTGCGTTAAGAAAATCTTGGATGCAGTTCCTGAAACCATCAATGTTAAAGCTGGCTACGTTCATAAAGAAAATCACGTCGTTAGAGAAGATCTGGACTCTTGGAATCACGATCACGATTTCACTAAAATTAAGGTGAGTAATCAACCGTAATGTCATACTATCCATGTGCAGTAGTTGTAGTAGTATTGGTGGTGGTGGTAGCATTAAATCAACAAAACGTCTATGGCCTGATTTCTCCATGGTGGGAGAGATACCAAAATCATTTTTTTGTTATATGACATAAAACATATGAAATAGAAAGGGCAATATAAATGGTCAATATTACAATTAAATGTTCTGTCACAATTTTACGGAATCATCTATACGGAAAAAAAAACTCCTGGCGCGACAAGCCTACAAGGCCCTTAGCCTATCCGGCTGCTGGCCTCACATCCACATAGGTAGATGATAATCAGCCAGTGTATGGGTGACATGTGGTCAGCTTGTCGAGTCCCCCAGCCGTTTTAGCTGGTTTTCTCAACCTGGAGCCGCTACTTATTGTAGCTACCCAAATGCATCACGATGCTGGGTGGGCATCGGTCCCATACTGGCCGAAATACCATGAGAAAATGTCTTCCCCCATGGAGACTCGAACCAGCGCAAGTCCCGTAGCTCTGCGCCAAAGCTTCCTGCCTTAACCACTCGGCTAAGGGGCGGGACCTATACGGACAACATAGTATTTAAATTTTTAGTTTTTAAATCATTCTCCATGTCATTTATCCATCTGTTCTTGGCTCTACAATGTCTTCCTTTGAGAACAAGTTTTGGCTTGAGGATTCGGTTTGTACCCTTTCTGTATGTATATATATATATATATATATATATATATATATATATGTCCCAACTACTCGATTATTTTGGCTTTAATATCTGCTATTATATATTTATTTATTTAAGTTATTTATTTTACCTGATGGAGTTAAGACCGTAAGGTCTTCTCTTCCACTTCACCAGGATATGTATTTGTATAGAGCTTGCAGTTCCCTATTTGTTCTAACTCGTCAGACTCTTTTATCCCTAGTTGGGATAAAATATTTAGCATTATACAGTCCTTGAAATCGATAATTATTTGTTTTCTAAGAAATAATGATATAATAATTATTTTTAATCAAGACATTTAAAAATCATGCCTGATTTATACATAAAAATTAAAACCAATCTTTGAGTTTTATTGATTCAAGTAAAAATAATGACCACTCTCTAAGCAATACTTTTGTTCAATTAAACATTATGATTAATTCTTGATAAAAAATCACTCAAAAAATAAAAATCAGATTGAATAAAAACAAGTTTTTCTTCTCATGTTATTTACATAAATAGTAATTATGGAATATTAAATAGTATTAATTTGATACTATTATGTACTATACATTTTATGTCAAAATTTTCAGTTTTTATTTTTATTTTTATATTTATTTATTGTATTCTGTGTCACTGAGCAAACCCCAACGGCGTCAGATAAATTAATAAAACAAGTAGGGTGTTTCGTAAGTCTTGTCGTCCACCTTTTTTTTATTATTTTCGAAATACTTGGCACCCCTATTGACACACTTAAGTCATATATACAAACCAGCTACTGAAATATTGTTCTCAATTTTCTTTAGGTATTTCACTGCATCCTTCCACAAACCTGTAATTGCTCTTGCGTTGCAAACGCTCGTCCTTTCAGCTTCATTTTTATGAAGGAAGAGGGTCCAAAGTCACATAGGGCAAGATTTGGGCTGTATGGAGGGAGATGGATTAGGTAACTTAATCCCCACTTTCTTCAGATAATCGGTTCCTGCATGAGCTATATCACCATAAACTTTCTTCATTTGGGGGTATGGATGGCCCATAATTTAACAAATGATGAAGGCATTAAACTATGCCCACTATGCGATGACCATGAAAACTGGCAGCATATTATAGCATTCTGTAGAGAGACAGAACAACTTAGATTACAGATGCTGCCGGAGAGATTTGTCAGGTCGGATCGAGAGAGAGTGGCGTGTTGGGATCTTTTAGGACGGATCGAGAGTGAATCAAAAACATGCAAATTTTTGGGTACAGTAAGAAAATTGAGATATAACAAAATTGTAGATTAAGTATATATGTATTAACAATAAGAAGAATCTCAATATGGTCTTTGTTTTCGATCTTTAATCATGTTATATAATAAGTAGGTCTGGTAAGTTGAATAGTCTGATAGTGCATTTAATGTCTGCAGGGACGGGGGAGGGGGGTATGAGCGTGCGGTGTGTATATGTGTGGGTGTATGTGTGTGTGTTTTTTTCCTAATTTGTTTTCTAGCATTTTTTTTTAATATTAATGTACGGAATGTGGATGAATGTAGATATGTATTATTGTGATTTAGTGCAGACATAGATTTTACTTATATGTAGCCTGTTATTGTTTTTTTGATACAGGTGTATTTGTAGGTATTTGTTTATATTATTAGTTTTATTTTTTTTATTCATGGAAAAATAATGCACGTACGGCCAAGCAGGCCCGTGTACAATGTAAATGCATATGTATTTTCTTTATTCTGAAAAAAAGGCAATCAATTCCATTACTATTATCGTGATGAAGAAGCCAGGAGTGTATTCTTGAATTTAGCTGCAGATTCAATAGGCTTTCCGTTAACGGATATATGTTTCCGTGTACCATTTCGCAATACATATCCACTGTCCAATAGCGTGACGTATGTATTGGTGATGGTATATATGACCTTATATCAGTAACTCGAACCTTTCATTTCTTGATAATGGCATGTGGGATCATGTTGAAACGTTGGAATTAGTGACAAGAGGCCAACATTGAATTTTGACGCAGAAAACCCAACAAAAATTTCTTTATCATATATATGACTTATAGAACCCTTGTGTTCAATGTCACATTCACTATGGCATTCGAACGGTCCATATTTTCAACCAAATTATGCCATTACATATTTCTCATATTCAGTTCCTTAAGGTCCGACTGAATATAACTTTCCTCTGTGCTTCGGCCTATGGTCTTTTAGCTAAGGCTTTCCCAATATAACATATTGAAATAATTTTTAGTATCGATTACACTGGTCAACATGATTTTTGTCTCATGAGTTGTACTTATACAGTTTTTTACCGTGTTTTCAAAAATGTATTTGGAATTTCTCCATCACCCACAGCTTTTTATTTCAATTTCAATTTCAATTAATGGATTTAAATAATTATTTTTTAAATAAACTTTTTTCGTCCATTTGTCCATTGTAAAATAAAACAAAATGAGCTAACTCAGGAGATTTCAGCTATGGAAAAGAGATATCAAGGCAAATGGAATCCTAATATGCTGGCCGATTATTGTTGGACCATCAAGAGGGATGCTCCACAGGCGAAATATAGCAGAAAATCGTCTTTTCTTACTTTCTAGGTGAGTCCGAATGTTCGAATATTGTGTAGTTACGAATGTAGCAAATATTAAACTGTTTGAAATTATAAATTCCTGTCTCTCGGAAACTTTGTGTGGTGGAGAAAAACCGATATCATATTTGAATTCAGGAGAACAAATACTGTCAGAATCACATATTTTTCTTTCTGAGACAAAAAAAAAAGTTTAGTTTTTCTTGCTCAGTATTATTGTCAACCTCTATCTTGTAGACATAATTCTGAAAATATTACGGATTTTAAGAAACATTTTGCACAGTTGTGGTTATTGTTAAATATTTAAAACAATATAATTTGTACCTGTTGTGGCAGTCGTCCTCAAAAAATTAAATTTGTTTAAATTATTCAGCTAGGCCTTTCGGAACCGGTTCCATTTTCAAAGCTATTCATTGGGTACAGGTTGTGTTGGTCAACCCATTATACAATGTGTTCGTTAAACACAATCGGTACCCAATGAAAGCTTTGAAAATTGAACCCGGTTCCGAAAGACCTAGCTCAATAATTTAAACAAATTTAATTTGTTGCAGTCGACTGCCACAACAGATACAATTTTTATTGTTATAAATATTTAACATTAAGAGAACGGTTTAAATATGATGGGGTTCATTATGGAGCTTTCTCCATTCCCATCTCTTATAAAACAGTATATTCTTAAGCTCCATATAAGGTTAATAAGTTTGTACAACTTTCAGATTTTTAGGTGAGGAGAGTTCAAAGTGTCGTGATGGAACTTAATTTCAAATTATTCCATCCATAGTAATTCTGCCCGAAGGCAGGTCCTTCACTGCAATCATAGTATTTTCATGCTATGCTTGCAGCTTTACAAATTATTATTATTTAAATAAAATAAAATACAGATTTTTACATCTGGCATTATTTCTCTGTTTTCAAATTTCCATATCCATTTATAGAGCAGTCTTTATTTTTATTTTATTTTTTTTAATTTCCTTCCTTACATGACTTCCTGCATCATTCTTCCAACTGTGTTTAGTTCGTCCCAATAAATTTCTCCCTGGTGATATTTATTCTGAAATTTTCTTCGGCCATCTTGTACTGTCCATCTAACTGTATATAGACCTACATACGACTTTAACTGTAGCTTCCATTTTCATCAATGGTGTTTGTATCTTATTTGTATGTTTGGTAGCCTATTCTATCGAATATAAAATAATTACAATAAATGTAATTACAAAAATAAAAAAAAGTATTTTAAACTACTAATACTTCGTAAGAGATTAACCAGTTACTGGTAAGCGTATTATAATTTAACACTTTCAAACCTCTGGATTATATGGTATTTTTTCTATAATTTGTAATTAAAAACTGGCCGATAAACAATACAAGATTTAAAAAAAATGTGTTACAGGTGCCTTGTTTAGAACCTGGAAGTACAGCTCTCCACGTGGCATGTCAGAAACTACACGTGGAATGCATGAAACTCTTATTGAATGTTGGAGCAGATTACGAATCTAGAGACAGAATTGGCATGACTCCTCTCGATACTATTGGTGAAAAATTAATTGGCGAATTTCGTGAAAATATGAATATTCCGTAAGTAGACACTACAATAATATTTTGTGAATATCAGCTGTATTCATCGCCTATGCATCCAAATAATAATAATAATAATAATAATAATAATATAATAATAATAATAATAATAATAATAATAATAATAATAATAATAATAATAATATAATAATAATAATAATAATAATAATAATAATAATAATAATAATAATAATAATAATAATAATAATAATAATAATAATAAAATAATAATAATAATAATAATAATAATAATAATAATAATATATGATGATAAAATAATGATAATTATAATGATAATAATAATTATAATAATAATGATGATAATGATAATCCTTCCATCCATCCATGGTAATTCTGCCCAAGGGCAGGTCTTTCGCTGCAATCATAGCATTTTCATGCTATGCTTGCAGCTTTACTAGGTAATTGTAGGTGTGGTAGCTTCCCGTTGCTTTCCACACCGGGAAGGATGACGATAATGATGATAACGATAAGGATGATGATGATGATGGCCATATGATTTCGGGGACCATTTGGGCCTTTTGCTGACATTTGCCTTACAGGTGAGGAAAAACCCCGATAAAAACCTCACCCAGAAAAACTGCCCCGACCGGGGATCGAACCCGGGCCCGCTGCGTGACAAGGCAGCACGCTACCTCGACACCACAGCGGTGGACATAATGATAATAATAATAATTATAATGATAATAATAATAATAATAATGATAATGTTATAATGATAATGATAATGATAATAATAATAATACTATTAATAATAATAATAATATTAGTAATAATAATAATAATAATAATAATAATAGTAATAATAATAACAATAATAATATAACGTTATTATTATATGAACCTAGAGGCTAGGTATAATTTATAGTTATATATATTTTTAAAAAATCTGTGAATGGAAAGTTTAATGGTATTTAGAGATGATATATTAGATGAAAATATGTATTCATGCTTGAATTAGCGTGAACAGTTGTGGCTGATGACAATGGTATTTAATTGAACGCAGATAAGTATGTATATCATTTTGTTAATAGAATAAATATTCTAATGTTATGATATCCAGAGCTTTATAGAGATATACGTTATTTAATGCAATAATGAGTAATCTCTTCATGTTTTGTGTGCAGAATTTGCAACATTTGCAATTATAACATTTGTTCATATATACATGCGCGTGTACATGATATATATCTATCACAATCGTCATACAGCAGAATTATTTTAACTTTATCAACAATTGACTGCGTTATATTTAAATTAATATTGGGAAGAGGTTATATCATTAATAGTGAGTGGAGAATATATTTTTAACGACTCACCTCATATAATTTCAAATTTCTTTCATACGTTTTGAGAAACGGGATTTATTTGTACAGTCTTAATTCATAAATTCATTCATTTTGCGAATTTTCCTCATCATTGAAGGTTTTCTCCAACCAATCTTAGTAATTAACATGAATTAAAAATAAATAAATAAATATAAATGACTATGGACTTATAGACTATCAGTTTGCAACAAATATTCACAAATTTCCCTTAATTAAAGTTCTCCATCGTTCTCTGTCCTCTGTGTCTTCATCTGTTACACCAAATTTCCTCATTGAATTTTGAATGTTGTTCTTCCAGGTTGTCCTTGGTCTTCCTTTTCTGTTCCATCTTTCAATTTTCCATGCATAGACGGCAGTCTTCCATCCTGCATTCTTCTTACGTGTCCATACCATTTTTGCCTTCCGTGTTCATTCTCATCCATTATGTTTATTTGTGCATTCAACCATTTTCTAATTTCTGTATTTCTAATTTTTTCCAGTCGAGATTTTCTGGCAGCTCTTCTCAAAAAATCCATTTCAACTGAAGTTATTCTGTTGACATGTTGTTGTGTCATTGTCCAAATTTCCGATCCATATAACATACTTTCTAGTATGGATTTATAAATACTCCTTATTGAATTTTGAATTTGTTCTTCCAGGTTGTTCTTGGTCTTCCTTTTCTGTTCCTTCTTCCAATTTTGCATGCATATACAGCCTTTGGTAGTCTTCCATCCTGCATTCCTCTTACGTGTCCATACCATTTTAGCCTTCTGTGTTCAATGTCATCCATTACATTTCTTTCTGCATTCATCCATTTTCTAATTTCTGTATTTCTAATTTTTTCCAGTCGAGATTTTCTGGCAGCTCTTCTCCAAAAATGCGTTTCAACTGAAGTTATTCTGTTGACATGTTGTTGTGTCATTGTCCAAACTTCCAATCCATATAACATTATACTTTCTAGTATGGGTTTATAAATACTCAACTTAAAAAAGCTCAATGTTGACAAGAAAAAATCGAGATTATTAAGTCAAACAATAACAATATCTTCAATAGTTATTTATCCTACAAGAGTGGTACTGCAGTAGACGATGAGCTGTACCAGAGCTTTAGCGAGGATTGCGAGTAGATCAAAGAGTGGCCAACTCTAACTCACGCACTGTATTTTTTGACTTCCATTTTAAATGCAACACAACTATTGCTTATGAAAGTAGCATTCTCCAAGGCCTTCCACTATCCTCAGCTAACTGAATCCAGTTCATTTCATTGATATCAGAGTTCTCTAAGACAGTTTTAAATCTTTTCCTTCTTCCCAGACCTTCCTAATAGTGTTTTTCCCATGAGTTTCGAAATAAAAATGCAGAAATAATTTCTACCTCCACCCTTTCGAGGGATATCATCAACCCATCTAAATTTCCTAGACTTAATGACGTTAATAATTAATAATAATGCGACGATATGCATTATGGAGTTCCATATTATGAGTTTTATCCATTTCCATCCTTTATAGGGTAGAATATATACGTCGCCTCAGTGATCTACGGGTTAAGTTCTTTAGCTCTGGTTTCCTAGGGTCATGAGTTCGAATCTGGTCGATTCGATGAATTTTTAGGATTGAAAAAATCCAAGTGATAAGTTCTTCTGGTGAGACATTAAGCTGTGAATACCAAGTCTGAAGATTTTCCTGCTTGTAAAAGAACCTCAAGTCTAAATTAGAGCCTCTGAAGAAACATACAGGCCGTTCTATTCAAGTAATACCTTAGTTACCTACCAGATGTCTCTTTGAGGCGATGAGCTAATCACTTCTCAATCGTTGATATATGTAGGGAAATAAGAGGAACTAAATAAGCTTGGTTTAGTAACTCCCATAAGGGAGCTACCTTACCCTACGTGGGGATGTACGGGTATATATCTTCTTGTAAGCCCATGTTTCCCTTAACAGAAATTTAGGCGCTCTCCCCCTATAGGGGAGAATTTGAACTATTCCAATTTAGTTACACTTGTTTTCGTATAGATGCTACTTGAGTGGTCCGTGGTCAGCGTTCCGCATCTAGGGAACCAAGTTAGTACTAGGACGGGAAAATTCGGTAAATTTTGCTTAGAGACCTTTTCATTCAGGCTTAAGAAACTTTTACGAGCCTGAAAATCTTCAGACTCGGGACCCACGACTTAAGGTCCCTCCCGGAGGACTTGCTTCTTGGATGTTTCCCGGAGTAGAGAGTGTAAAAAATTCCGTACATAAACTATGAGGGTCTGTAGAGGAGATATAACAAAACTCTTTTGTTAAGTGAAAAAAAATGTAAGGTCCTCCGTTTCCCCGCTAGGGGTCCTTGTAGGGTGGATGATTTCACGAAGTCGGTTAGTCAGAAGAAACAGTCCAATCAGACGGTCGTGAACAATACCAGCCCATACATTTATGTTAAATCTGTGTTGATGGTTGAATAGACAGGTTGCGTTAGGATTCACAAACTCCCAGACATGGCTATTGTGGATGTTGCATAAATAATCAGTTAATTACTGTAAGTGCTTATCCAGGGACGTGGACACTACTGGCAGTAATGATAATCTTCCAATATTAAGCAATACCAACATATTGCATAGTCTCAAAGTTTGTATATGGCATTTTTTACACCCTATATATACATATATGTCCACCGCTGTGATCTCGAGTAGCGTGCTGCCTTGTCACGCAGCGGGCCCGGGTTCGATCCCCGGTCGGGACAAGCTTCCTGGCTGAGGCTTTTTCGGGAGTTTTCCTCACCTGTAAGACAAATGGCAGGAAGCGTAGGGCCCAACGGTCCCTGAAAATCATTCGGCCATCATCATCCGTATCGTTATCATCACCATTCTTCACCGGTGTGGAAAGCAATGGGAAGCTACCACACCTAAAATTCCCTAGTAAAGCTGCAAAGCATGGCACGGAAATGCTATGATTGCAGTGCAAGACCTGCCCTCGGGCAGAATTATTATGGATGGATATACATATATACAACTACCGTACTCACATCTCAATTACTTCTATTATAGGCTCCTTCTATAGGCCTGATGAACTAAGTGGTGGACTAGTGGTTATGCTCCTTGCCTCTGGTCCCAAGGGTCGCGGGTTCAAACCCGGCCGGGGTCGATGGATTTTTTAGGACGGAAAAATCCAAGGAGCAAGTCCTCCGGGAGGGACTTTAAGCCGTGGGTCCCGAGTCTGAAGTACTACCTTGGTTTCTTAGATGTCAGTATGAGGCGGAACGCTGACCAAGTACCACTCAAAATGACATCTATACGAAAACAAGTGTAACTAAATTAGTATGGTTCAAATTCTCCCCTGTAGGGGGAGAGCGCCTAAATCTCTGTAAAGGGAAAACATAGGCTTACAATACAATACAAATGAACTTTTATAAGACAAGCCTATATATATATATATATATATATATATATATATATATATATATATATATATATATATAATGCAATGTTTTATTTACGAGAGTTTAAAATTAAAAATATTTATATTGCATTGTGTACCGAATAATGAAAAACATCGCATCTTCATATAATAACATTTTAGACATATTAAAAATAAAATATAATAATATCAATAATTAATAATTTATTAAAACAGGCAGATACTAAACAATAACGCCTTCTCTTCCACTCCACTAATGTGAAATATTGAACACATACAAAAATTATAAAATGATTGATCTTTTTAACGCGAATGGGCAGTTTAGTAAAACGGAATGGTGCCACCGGTAGCAGTTATTTTCGAATGCATAATTTGATACAAATGGTAGCTAATAAACTAACTCACTAACCTTACCGAACCTGAAGGTTCATGGCCTTGCAGATATAAGCACCTTAATAATACAACAAAATTATAATTTTTAAAACACATATAACTAATAACACCGAACAACAAAAAATAAACTTTTTTTTTTGTCTCAGAAAGAAAAATATGTGATTCTGATAGTATTTTTCCTCCTGATTTCAAATATGATATCGGTTTTCTCCATCACGCAAGGTTTCCGAGAGACAGGAATTTATAATTTCAAACACTTTAATATTTTCTACATTCGTAACTACACAATGTTCGAACATTCGGACTCACCTAGAAAGTAACAAATTGCGATTTTCTGCTATATTTCGCCTGTGGAGCATCCCTCTTGATGGTCCAACAACAATCGGCCAGCATATTAGGATTCCATTTTCCTTGATATCTCTTTTCCATAGCTGAAATATCCTGAGTTAACTCATTTGGTTTTATTTTACAATGGACAAATGGACGAAAAAACGTTTATTAAAAAATAATGATTTAAAACCATTAATTGAAATTGAAATAAAAAAAACTGTGGGTGATGGAGAAATTCCGAATACATATTTGAAAACACGATAAAAAACTGCATTAAGTACAACTATTGGTACTCATGAGACAAAAATCATGTTGACCAGTGTTATTATTACTAGACTAAGTGTAAGAGCAAACTTATTTGTTCTGAGTTAATGTTAAATTGATTTTGTATAGTGTTATATTAAAGTATCATAATTTAGTTTTAAAATTTCACTAGTTTTAATTTGTTTGTAGGAAATTATTATATCTCAAAATGTTCGAGATATACCTTTACATAACCTTCAAAATGATTCTACTGAATTCTAAAACACTTTCTTTTCTAGTAATGGAGGCACTTATATGTTTTCAGGTTTTTGCAAGTGTTTCAAATTCTAACAAACTCAGGGGCAAAACTATCGCTGAACACGACTAACTTCAGAACCACCCCGATGCACACTGCCATGATGTTGCATCAAATGGACGCCATACCCACAATCGCCTCTGCTCCACGGTTCATACTAGGGTCCGATCACACCGGAGCAAGTCCTCTCCACTTCGCTGTCACTCGTAGACTAGAACTTCCTCTTAGAGTTCTCCTCCAGAGTTCTATTACAACTGTGGACAAGAAGTTCTCTGACATCACAGACATTGACATAAAAGATTTTGAAGGGAATACACCTCTTCATCTGGCTGTGACGTCACAATGGAGGCCAGGTGTAGGGATATTCCTGGAGGCGGGAGCTGACACTTGTGAGAAGAACGCTGAAGGAGCCACAGTAGTTCACCTAGCGGCTGAAATTGGGAATAACGATATCCTGGAAGAGATACTCAACGTGCCGGAAAGCAAATGTGTAAGTTTTTTTTTTTTTTTTTTTTTTTTTTACCTTTTTCGTGACATAGGTATAATGCGAGGTTGGGAAGTGGTTTTTACAGAAGCGAGAAAATGATTAAAAACTTCACAAACGTGCATTGTACATTACTTTTTGCGCGATGGTGTTTTCAAAATAATAAACAATAGTTAACTAATATCATATTTGTTGGAAATATTTGCGTTCTTTATAAACAACTGACTACTGTTAACAGTGTGGCCAATGTTTATATGGTAAATCTTCTTGTATCTTGTAAGCCCATGTTTTCCCTTAACAGAGATTTAGGCGTTCTCCCCTACAGGGAAGAATTTGAACCATAGTGTTTTCATATAGATGTCATTTGAGTGGTCCGTGGTCAGCGTTCCGCCTCATACTGACATCTAGGAAACCAAGATAGTACTAGGACGGGAAAATTCGGTAAATTTTGCTTAGAGGCCTTTTCATTCAGGCTTAAGGATCTTTTACGAGCCTGAAAATCTTCAGACTCGGAAATGCCGAAAATAATTTAGTTGAAACTACAACAAGCAGTGACAGCTATCAGTCATAAAATGGCAGCAAATACGAATTTATTGTTTCATATTATTTCAAATAAAGTTCAGTTCATTTAAAATGCAGTGATTTGTTTCGTAATGTACATTAACGCTTCTTTTTGGATATATTTTTGTTATGCATTGTACGTAGTATATACATAAAGGGCAGTGATTTACTTCCCGCACAAGGTATGTAATATTACAGTATAGTTATTAGGTTGACAACTCCGAAATTTAAGAAATTGAGCTTTCAATCATGGTCGCTATTGCTGTAAGTACGACAGAACGCACTATCGCGCAAAACAAAAAGATAAAGTATTTATTCTCAGGTTTTACATGTCCTTGACACCATCCTTTGTCAATTTCAAGATTTTTTAGTCAATCTCTATTCCTCTTTATTTCTACGTGCCCCTTCCTCAGAAGCCTCTTTCTTCCATTGTTCTGACTACTCCTTGTGTCCAGGTTAGTTTTAGTATTCCTTTCTTCTTTCTTTCTGTATATTCCATTCATAAGTATTCTTTGTTAATATATCTTCCGACATCATTTTCTTCTTCTTCTTTCTTTTATGGCCTGTTCCGGCCTCATTTCATCTGTCGTCCAGGATCTCGTCACCTTCTTGGTTTATATGACATTATTGTCGGTATTCTCCTATCGCCCATTCCTTCCAAATATTCCTTCCATTTATGTCCACATTTATCTGTTTTTTTATTTTTTGCAAATATATTTATTTATGATTTTTTATTTTTATTTTATCTAATTTTCTTCTCCTTCTTCGGCTTTCCCCCATTTATAGGTTTGCCGTCTTCAGTTTCCATTTATCTTTATCATTCCAATCTCCCTCTTGCAAATTCCTGTCATCCATTATAGTTCTGACGTAGGTTTTCCATTTCCATCTTGGTCTGCCACGTTTATTTCTTCCAGGGGTGACCATTGGTATATATTTTTTGGCCATCTTTCATTTTTTATCTAAATTTGAATATCCAAAAAAATGATCCAAAACTCTAAAATTCCTGATGCGTTTCATGTATAATCTCTCTTAATTGTTTTGCTTTGGCAGTTTATACTAAGGTTACTTGTACTTTCACTTTTTCTCTTATAACACTTGGCCTATTTCTATTTTTTCTCTCCATGAAATCTTTTCTGATCGTAACCAGAAGTCCATTTCTGCTGAATATGATTTGTCTATTGTTTTTGTTTTTATATACCATGTCACTGAACCAAAGGCTATTGTGTTTTTGACAATTGCATTTATAAATGTTACTTTTTGTTTTTACTGTTAGGCATATATCTTTATCCAATCATATATTGTATAATCGAGATATTGTTGTCTCTTCATTATTATTGAAATAATGTCATCTTCACGATGACAAATGGAGTGAGGAATTATTCAAAACTTTGGTAGAATTTAAAAGAAGTCCGTCGCCGTGGCGTAGTCTGTAGAGTCCCTACCTTCCATTCCGGCGATCCGGGTTCGATTCCCGGCGGGGTAGGGAATTTTAAATCCCCACCTTGGTTCTGGGTGTGTGTCCTGTCTTTGTGTATGTATGTGAGAATGAAATAAAGTTAACGAAAAGGTAAAACAATAACGCAAAAGAAGAAGAAAGAACAGTGTAAACGAAAAGGAGACAAAAAATTGCATGAAGGGTTGATAATATTATTAAAAAATGTACACTTCTAGATATCCAAAAAAATAAATAAATACAATAAATGTTGACAAATATTTGGACCCCCTTTTTCAAAATAACAAGTGCGAAAAGAGAAAGGAAGGAGGAACAGATAAACCACAAACAAACGGCATTAGGAATCCAAAATTCCTTAGGACCCGCTCACCTAAGGAGTAAAAAAAAAAAAGTAGATGTAATCCCTGCGTAGTCTGGAAGTTTTGGCCATTAGGGGATAAAACAGGCTAAATTTATAATAATAATAATAATAATAATAATAATAATAATATTATTATTATTATTATTATTATTATTATTATTATCCATCAGAAGGATCAAAACATTTTATATTTAAGTTTCAATCAGTTAAAAGGTAACTGAATGCATTTAAGTAGTTTATGTCTACAACAAATTCGCGTTGTTTTGGTTAGTGGAAGTAAACATAAATCAAGCGACCGCTTATGCTCTCATCAATTAAGGCCATTAAATACACATCCGTGGCATTGTTCGAGATTAGTAATCTGGAAGCCCCGGAATTAAACTTGGATGCTAACCAAGTATACTGAGATTTCCTTCCTGATTTTTTTAAATCGTTAAAACAATTTTGGGTAGGAATTTGATTGCCAGGCCCTATTTCATCATATTTACCATTTCATTACCAGAGCTCATTTGAGTTTTTCGATAGTAGTAGGCTATGTGCCAGCACTGGGTTTCACCTTCTCCCTTCTCTCCAACATCACACCTCAGACATCACACTTCACACTACACAAACATAAACACACATCCCATACTTCTCTCTAAAATTTTAAGAAATATAAAACAGTACGTGAGATCTCAGTCGTCCTCTATAACCCGCGATGTACTTTTGTAGGAGGCCTTTCGAAAACTTAAGTTTCATCTTCTGCTTTCAGTTTGGTAATAGTTTGATATTATTTTTGCTATACTCGCTATTGGCTTATTAGGATTTGTTGTTTCAGCCCATCACATGGAACTCACTTCCCAGTCATGTCAGGGACTGTCAATCGCTATCATTATTTAAATCCAAATTAACTGATATCTTAAGTTCGACACAATGAAAACATTAACTACATGACAACTATATAGAGCATTCTATTAATAATCATGTAGGAAGCTACTTACTTTATTTTATATCATTTTAATTTTATTATATTCTATGTTTTTGTTAGCATTAGCTAGTATTAGATCCATCATCATTGTATTTTGTTTAGTCTGTATTTTAATATCTTAAAATTGTAATATGTACGTAATTTTTGTATAATTTTACTATTCGCTGGTTGAGTGGAAGAGAAGGCCTTATGGCCTTAACTCTGCCAGCTAAAATAAATCAATATTATTATTATTATTATTATTATTATTATTATTATTATTATTATTATTATCACATATTCACAGTAGGAATAGATGCTGATACCCGGGCATATTTTATATTAGCAATTATAATTATTACCATCCCTACTAGAATTAAGATCTTTACTTGATTATCTACAGTTTATGGTTCTCAATTAACTTGCAGTGCGCGTTGCTTATGATCACTGAGATCTCAGGTACTGTTTTATATTTCTTAAAATTTTAACATAGTGGCCTCAACGGAGTATCGTAATGTATTTTAAAAATATTGATACACAATACAAGAATATATAATCCAAGTAAAGTGGTCTGCCGAAGTGGTGCATAAACATTTAAAATAGACTACATTAACGCGGAATCCGAAGCACGTAAAAGTTCAGTCGGTGGCATTAAAACACACACATTTCTCCTTCTTTCTTAGCACTACAGTCCTTTCAGTTTGATCTTGGCTACCTTTAAGACAAATGCCCATTCTTGTCTATCCAATGACTTACGTCTCCACCTCTTAACCACACCAGTCTTAAGTTCCCCTCCATATCATTCACCCATCGTAACTTCGGTCTTCCTTTTTTTTTTTTTTTTTTTTTTTTTTTTTTTTTTTTTTTTTTTTTTTTTGCCTCTGGTTTCTCATTCACATTTTTTGTTTTGACTATCCTTGTGTTTTCTGCTCTCAAAACATGACCCAACCATTCCAATCTACGCACTTTTACAGTAGCTATTACATCTAATGAATTAAACAATCTATATAACTCGTACACACATATAATTGATTACAAATATGGATTAAAGATATCTACAGAAAAGACAAAAATTATGGCATTTCAAGGGGTAGATCCGGTCAGAAGTAAATGTGTACTGGACCAACAACATTTTGGAGCAGGTGAATGAATAATTTTAAATATCTAGGATGCCAATATTCTCATATGAAGAAGAAAAGGATTGATGTAAAGCAAATAATATCTAAATTTTTAAGAATTTTAGGGTTAATACATTCTATATTTCAAGCCACAGTTAGCCAAAACAAGCATTCAAGACTGAAAGGTATACAAAACCACTGGCTCTTCCACTCTCTTTGGTATGGTAGCGAATAGCGAAGTATGGACGTTGAAACAGGAAGGATATACAGAAGACTTAGATCTGCGGAAATGAGATATCTTCGGAGGACGGCAGGATACACACTACTAGATCACAAAAAAAATGAAAGACATCTTAGAGAAATTACCACATGGAATCTTTAGAAAAAACAATTTCTGATTTATAAGTCAAGATGGAGAAAACATGTTCATCGAATGGAAGAACACAGAATACCCAAACAAATGTTAAGATATCAACCTGCAGGACAGAAGAAGACCAGGACGACCACCCAAAAGACTTCTGGATGGTGTTTCTCTTGAGGCCGAAACAGGTCAACAAATGGCTTAAATTCGTCAATGTACTATGATGATGATGATGATTACAATTCCTCTTCATAGCACTTCCTTTTATTCTACTTCCTTCTCATTAGCCTCTGCCCGCTCCTGGAATTTCCTTCCTCAAGATTCAGGGGTTGCCGCAAACACTTTTAGCTACTTGTTTTCCAATAATTAATTTTTCTCTATTTATTTAAATTTATACTAGGCAATAATAAATTGATTGTTCTGGAGTTATATCTTGTAACATAGTATATTTAATTCGTTAAATCTATAATAAATCCAAAATGCATTGTAACTAATAATATAATTGTATATATAACCACATTCCACCGCTGTGGTCTAGAGGTAGCGTGATGCACTTGTCACGCAGGCGGGGCCAGGGGTTCGATTCCCGGCTTCGAGACAGGCTCCGGAGGTGAGGTTTTTTCGGGGGTTTTCCTCACCTGTAAGACAAATGTCAGGAAGCTTAGGACCCAACGGTCCCCGAAAATCATCCGGCCATCGTCATTATCCTTATCATTATCATCATCCTTCACCGGTGTTCAAAGCAACAGGAAGGTACCACACCTAAAATTCTTTATTAAATCTGCAAAGCATAGCATGAAAATGCTATGATTGCAGTGAAAGTGCTATGATTGCAGTGAAAGTGCTATGATTGCAGTGAAAGACCTGCCCTCGGGCAGAATTACTATGGATGGATATCATCATCATCATCTGCATTCATGGATTAGGTCTGTTGACCCGTTCCGACTTCAGCCCATCTCTTTCTAGGTCTGCCCACATCGCGGGTGCCTTTAGGTTTGTATTTTATTTGTTTTGGATATCTATCTTCATTCATTCTGTCTATGTGTTGCTTCCATTTTTGTCTATATGTATCTATTTTATCAGTTATTGCAAATATTTCAAGTTCCTGTCTTATTTCTGTGTTCTTGATTCTGTCTTCCTTAGTGCACCCTTTAACAGATCTCAAAAATTTCATTTCTGCCGCCGTTATCCTACTTAGATCTTGTTTTTTATGTATCCAGGCTTCTGAACCTGGATATATAACATGTAATCTGGATGGATATATAACATGTAATCGTTTTATGTTTATTGTAATATAGATGTAAGACCATTTTTTTGTACTTTTTAAAACCTGTTTGAGTGGCAGATAAGGCCTTAAGGCCTCAACTCTGCCAGGTAAAATAAAGCTATTATTATTATTATTATTATTATTATTATTCCTTTTTTATTTTTGTAGGTTCTGAATTTAGGAGATTTACATGGCGAAACACCCATGTTCAAAGCGGTAGCGAGTCGCAATGCAGCATGTGTCAAATTACTACTCGATGCAGGAGCACGTCTCAGACAAGTTCGTGCAGACAAATCAACGTTAATGCACGCAGCTGCACAGTCAGGCGCACACCAAGTTCTGCAAGAACTTATAAGACGCGACCACAACAGCAGAATTCCAATGTTCGAGATGACAGACTCCCGCGGTATGACACCTCTTCACCTCGCTTGCGGTGCTGGTCACACACTTTGTGCGAATGTTCTAATGGCATCTGGCTGCAGCATAAACATCACCTTGAATTTAGAATCCCACACAAACTGCACACCACTCCACCTTGCAGCTGCACAAGGGCACCATGACATCGTCGACCTTTTACTGTCTTCTACTGAAGCATCAAAGATGATCAATTCCAAAGATGTCCATGGATGCACTCCTCTACACCTTGCGTGCCAGAAAGGCCACCGGGAATGTATTAGAAGACTGCTGTTATCAGGAGCTGATTTATCAGCAAAAATTAAGAGGAAAAGGATAACAGCAATGGAGTTATTATTTCGAAATATATCGCAACCAATAGTATTTCTAGAATCAATTCTTGATTCACATATTGCAATAAATGAATATTCCTTGAATGATCCAAAATGTTTGATCACTGTTGATTATAGAGTTCTGGTGCCGAGAGATAAATGTAACAAACAAATGAAGGTGATGGATGCTCTATTCGATACTGGAATGTCAAGTGATCAAGAATGCTTGGTTCTACATCCAGTTATGGAAAGTTTCCTGTTTTTGAAATGGCGAAATTGGAGAACATGGTTCTTTTATTCATTATTTGTTTATTTGACTTTTCTCATCGGATTCACTATGATGATTATTCACATATATTTCACCAACGAAAAGCAACATACAATAGTTCCATGGATGTCAAGAATCAACCTCAAGTTTTTTGTGTTCATCACACTTTCCTGGCTTGTTTCTGTTGTAAGTATGCAAACTTTATTATTGAATTGGTTGTTTAAAGAATCTATACTTTTTAAGTTCATAACAACTGTGAACAATTTTACATTAGTAGAACATCTAGAAGTTTTAGAATCATATATAATGAACAATTTTCAGACTATATTAAAGAGAAGGCAAATCGAATTTCGCTGAACACATTTCAGAAAGCGGCCACAGGGAACAATATCGATAACACTGGACAAATTGATTATTGTCTCATGAGTACCAATAGTTTTACTTAATGCAGTTTTTTTTATCGTGTTTTCAAATATGTATTCGGAATTTCTCCATCACCCACAGTTTTTTTTATTTCAATTTCAATTAATGGATTTAAATAATTATATTTTAATAAATGTTTTTTCGTCCATTTGTCCATTGTAAAATAAAACGGGTAAAACTTTCATGAGGAGATTTCAGCTATGGAAAAGATATATCAAGGCAAATGGAATCCTAATATGCTGGCCGATTATTGTTGGACCATCAAGAGAGATGCTCCACAGGTGAAATATAGCAGAAAATCACCATTTCTTACTTTCTAGGTGAGTCCGAATGGTCGAATATTGTGTAGTTATGAATGTAGAAAATATAAAGTGTTTGAAATTATAAATTCCTGTCTCTCGGAAACCTTGCGTGATGAAGAAAAACCGATATCATATTTGAATTCAGGAGAAAAAAAAATTCTTTCTGAGACAAAAAAGTTCCTTTTTGTGTTGCTCAGTGTAATACAATGTCAATTATACACAGAGAGAACAACAGACAAAAATTAACAACTTAGAAGAAATCGAAATTATCAAGGAGGCCAAGAATACAAACATTCTCAACGAAAATATGCCTAATGAGCAAAACCCTTTAGTAGACATATGCAGATAATTCAATACTACTACAACAACTCCAGAAGATGAAGCATGTTTCGAAAGGCTTAGAGTGAAATCAACAAACATTCTTAAATAGAAACAATATAGTTGAGGAAGACGGTAGTGTAGAAAGTTAAAAAAATTATACTTTAACATTGTTTTAAAGAATCATCTATCCACATTTACAAATCTTACAAGAAAAGCCAAATACAATGAATATACTGAAATCAGTAAGCCATGTTACGAGGATCCACAGCTTTGGCCATCTAAAAATATGCTACATTAAAATTTTATTTATCTACAAGATTAAAAGCTACTGTAATAAACTTTTTGTCGGCAGCGATGAACTAGTGTTTACATTCCTTGCCACTGGTCCCGAGGGTCTCGTATTCAAACCCAGCCAGGGTGACGAATTTAAAATCCAAGGACGAAAGTTCTCCGGGAGGGACTTTAATCCGTGGGTTCGGAGTCTGAAGATTTTTCAGGCCCGTAAAAGAACCGCAAGCCTCAATAAAAGGCCTTTGCAAAATTTATCGACTTTCTTCATCCTAGTATTACCTTAGTTGCCAACTAGGTGCCTTATTGGGCATATATGTTGGCCACATACCATTCATGACATCTGTAGGAAAATAAGCGTAACTAAATTAACTTGTAAATCCTAACAAAGGAGAGGCTAAGGCTCGACATTGACTATTACGCCATTGCAGATGTATAAATAAACTTCCCACGTTGATAGATGGTGTGTTGAGCAGCATGAGAGAAAAATGATTGGACGATGGGATTGGAATGACATAGATCTAGAGGAGATTGGCATTAGATTAATTGGACGCAGGAAGATGATGTGAAACATTATGAAACCTGCTACATAAGTAAATAAATAAACTTTCCTATGAGAACCAGTAATTTATTTCATAATATGACAAGATATGTAGATTTCATTCAACTCTTGTCTTTATGGTTAATTAAGGATTCAAAATGGTGGATGTGTAATTTTCATTCTTTAGCCATTTCATTGATAATTTTCATACAATTATGACAATATTTTAAATGATTTGTTTTCATTTTGTTTATTAATATTGCTATTGCAATTAGCATTTTAATCATTTCTACTAGGTATAAATATGTTTTTAATTATAGTACAGCATGTCATTTGTGTTTAATTGTTTTATAATATTATTTTTAAAATTAAACTATAAGATTTAAATTAATAATTCTAGTACAATTTGTTGTTCACTATAAAATGGAAGTGCCTGCAAAATTTATCATAAATATTGCCACGAGTGATTTCCAAATTATCGATAAATTCACTACTCACGAAGTGAGGAGTGAATTTATCTAAAGAATTTGAAAATCAAGAGTGGCATTTGTTAGGACTATTTAACGAATAAAATTAAGCTGGTTACTCACAAATGATTATTTAAATATAGTTATTTTAAAATATTTATATATTTAATGTAAACGATGATGTTTGAAAACAAATGAGAAACGTAATGTTTCACTTGTTTATCACTGCAACCAGATCATATTATTTCTTGCCAAAGGATCGCAATATTGTAAGAATGCACCCTTGTGGAGAAAAAATGAAACATCAAACTGTATATTAATTAATTTCTGATGTCCTATGATGTAAATATGTCAATTATATTTTTCTGGAACGTTATTACCTGGGAAAAACTTATGTTTAAGAAAGTGCAAACACTGGATTCTTTTTTTTTTTGGCATAATCAATTGCTACAACTGTTTTTATATTATCTCCCGCAACCACGATAAGGCTACATTCGTACACTATATATACAATCTGGTAGCCACGTGTGTTCACTGGAAAATAATGCTATGGCCTATTCAGAATGTTAAAAAGGACGAGCTTGGTCTTACAGTAAAAAATTAAACTGATAAAATCGAGGTGAAAAAGACTGTGATTGGTTGTAAATAAAACATCATTGACTCCCATTTGGGGTATGAATTTAAATAGTCTTAAAAAACTCTGGAGTTATCAGGGAATTGGGTTTGAAAACAGTTATAATATTTGGGTGAAATATAAATATCTAGCCACATTAACAAATAACTTGGTGTTTCCCTTATCAAATTCTATAGGCCTATCAGTAGCTTTTACTCTTGTTGATGTATGGCAAATAATAGAGCTATAGCGTTTTTTTGAGATTGTAAAAGCTGTGGGTCCTCTCTTACTAACAATGTTTCATTTCCATATAATATAAACTTTAATATGATTTTTCCATAAAAGCAATAACTATTTCAAAGAGGAAAATTATTTTATAAAGTGTAAACATGAACTTTCCCATTAACATTATTTTAATGTAAACGTCGGTAAAATTGGAAATTAATTATTCTAGGAAAGCGAACTGCTAGCAATAGTTGACAAACTAGGGAGAAAAAAATACACCTAAGCCAGGATTTTACCCAATATTTCCAGGTTTACACGCTGGCGTGCTATTGTCGAGAAACTTAGGTACACCTACAGGAGCAAGCGCAAATTTCTCTCTTTTTTAATACGCAAGTTCCTCGTATGTGAACAAACTTTTTTTCACAAGGTTTAATAACACTGCTTCTACTGCAGGAAGCCATTATGGAGGAATTTCACTGAAATGTCAGCAGCTAATTACGAACATGATATAGAAAACTCCATGGCATGGCAAGTCTAGAAAGTTTTTGGTCTACCAGCCGGCTGCTGGCTTCGCATCCACTCGTCTTAACAAGGACAGACGATCATATAACCAGTATAGATAAGACACGTGGCCAACATATCGAGTCACCCAGCCTTAAAAGTAGATTTTCTCAACTTAGAGCCTCTAGTTATTTCAATACCCAAATTCCTCACGATTTAGGATGAGTACCTTCCCATTACTGATCGAAATCCCAAGAAAAAATTTATGGGGACTCGAACCAGCGCTGGTCCCGCAGCTCCTGAGATTGAAGTTTACAAAACAATAAAGTTTCCTGCAGTCACTTATATTAAGGGATGAAATTAAGATTAAATGATTAAAAAATAAGTTCGTAAGGCTTATCTGCATCTACAATGGCATAACCGTCCAATGTCGAGCCTTAGTGTCTCCTTTGTTAGGAGTTACTAGACCAAGTTAATTTGGTCACGCTTATTTGCCCACGTATGTCATTAATGGTATGCTGTCAACGTACCAACTCAATGATACATCTAGCAGGCAACTAAGGTATTACTGGGATGATGAGGTCGGTAAATTTTGCTTAGAGGCCACTTTATTCAGGCTTAAGGATCTTTTACGAGTCTGAAAATATTCAGACCTAAAGCCCCTCCCGGTAGATTTGATCCTTGGAATTTTCCATCCCAAAACAATTCATCAACCCCGCCCGGATTTGAACCCGCGACATTCGGGACCAGAGACAAGGAACATAAGCACTAGTACCGCGGCCGGATCCTAAGGCGAATATTAGGTATTATTAGGGATGAGAACTGAGAATGAAGGAAGCTTCATAAATTATATCGCTGTCCTAAATTTATCATAAGTAATGCCACGAGTGATTTCCAAATTATCGATAAATTCACGACTCACGAAGTGAGGAGTGAATTTATCTAGAGAATTTGGAAATCAAGAGTGGCATTTGTTAGGACTATTTAACGAATAAAATTAAGCTGTTTACTCACAAATCATTATTTAACTATAGTTATTTTAAAATATTTATATATTTAATGTAAACGGCGATGTTTGAAAACAAATGAGAAACGATAGGTACGCTTCTACTGCTTCTTTTGTTTATCACTGCAACCAGATCATACTATTTATTGCCAAAGGAACGCAATATTGTAAGAATGCTCTCTAGTGGAGAAAAAATGAAACACATCAATCTGTATATTAATTCATTTTTGATGTCGTATGATGTAAATATGACAATTATATTTTTCTCGATTATTACCTGGGAAAAAATACATTTAAGAAAGTGCAAACAGTGGTTTCTTTTTTTGGTGGTATAATCAATTGCTACAAATGTTGACATGTAAGCACTATTATATACAATCTGGTAGCCGTATTTGTTATAGGCTCAGTCACTGCAAAATAACGGTTAGACCTATTCAGAATATTAAAAAGGAGGAGCTTTGTTTAATATATGATAATCCTAACACTGATAAATATTTCGTGAAACACGACTCTGATTGGTTGTAAAACAGAAATCATTGAAACGTGATTGGTCAATGACTCCCATTTGGGGCATGAGTTAAATAGTCTGTTTTATATAGTCTTGGGGAATGAGATGAGCAGATTATGCGTCTCGAAGGACTGGCAATAGAAAGACTTTCAAATGTTTTATTTATAAAGCTTTGACGGAAAAACAAAAAGAAGGCCGAATGTATATTTTTTTTTACCCAGGATGGTAGCAAATCAAAATTATAATCGTTAAAGATCCATAGGCATCAATGATTAATAACTCCAAAAGGCCGCAAGAGATGAACACAATTTATTTCACAATCTATCGCTTCCATGATTGTGTGGCGCCTTTAGTTTACTATTAAGAAGATTTTTAATGAGGCAGAATAACGTTAACTATGATTTGAGGGAAGTAGATTATACAGGGGATGATTGGAAAACATTGGCTCAGGATAAGGATATATGGAGAGCTTATGTCCGCGCGGCCATGAACCTACGGATTCGATAGTGCCAGTGAGTTAGTTAGTTAGTTTAATAAGATTTTAAACAATTATTTAAAATCTCATGTTATCACTTATGAGGATCCATCGATCCTAGGAAACTGTAGCAAATCATGAATTTCTTCCCGAAATAATACAAATTCAACATCATCAATAAAAAGAACGGGCACATATTACCTAACACTTAGAATTTACAATTATCTCACTGTCTGATCTTAACTGATCCAAACCCATGCCCATTTGTCAAGATAGACATCAAATCGAACGTAAACCATCATGTATTATTCGTGGATTAATGTTAAGGAACTTCTTACATCATTTTCCGAGAGGAAGAAGAGATGTCGGACGTCCTCGAAAGAGATGGTCTCAGATCTATTAGTGAAGACTGAAGCAACTAATGCCTAAACCAGGAAGTGAAGAAGACGCCGATGTTAAGAAACTGGTTAATGAAAATAAATGGCCTAACTTCATGTCGTTGGATTCTACTGAACTGGATTTGATGGTTTTGGGAGTACAAAGATGGGAAAGAAAGACAGAATTTAGAAACGAATGAAGGAATATTATAGCGGCGATGAAGATCTGCAGAGACTGTAGTAATAAGGAAGAAGTTAGCTAACTGTATATCGTAGATATGGAGTGAATTCAGATGGGTAAGAATTAGGACTATTGGAGGGTCTTAGGGAATGTTGTTCTGAACTAGCGGGTTCCATAAAACTTATGAATTTACTATTCAATAGGTTTTAAATGCATACAATATCTTCCTTTAAGTTTTCATTCCATTCCTCCATTTATCTATATCCTTCCATTCACCATCCTGCAGTTCCCCTGTCCTTCATCAAATTCACAATTCTCTCTACCCATGTCTTCTTAGGTCTCCCTCTTCTATTTCTTACTTTTGGAACCCACACTAAACTCCCAGCTGGCATTCTATCTTCATTCATACTCCCATGTGTTCATACCATTGTAATTGTTTATTTCCCACAAATTGCACAATTATTTCGTTAAAGTTCATTTTCTCTTGGAGCACCGTGCAGATCTTAAAAATCCATTTCTGTAGATTGCAACTTTGACTTCAATTTGGCATTTATAGTCCACGTTTTCATAAACCTTCGAGCTAGCAATTTTTTCCCCTTGTAATAATTAAGAAATGTGAGAAGAATTGAAAATAATGTAGTTGTTTTTAACACTTTTGAAATTCATGTTAAAGCACCGTTGAGGTTATGTAATACGATGTTAATTATACAAGTTTTTTACCTGGTAAGTCAGTCGTCCTCAAGTAAGTTATTAAACTTCTTCAAGTTGTTCTAATATGGAGGCCTTTCGAAATCAATGTTTCATCTTCTGCGTTTTAACTGGAACTGATGGTTGATGGCGTTGTAAAGGTTGTACAGTGGGTTTATGTCTGCCGTTATGTACTCGTTGAATAGGTATTTATTCCTTAATTCTTTTAGGATTTCTATGTCTTCAAGGATGTTGTTCCTGTTGTTATTATACTCTTTGTGTAGTATTGACATAGAGTTATATTGTTATTCTTCTTCTACTACAAGATTTAGGCTATGCAGCCTGTTCCGGCGAAGTTAAAAGTGGAGCCCATCTTCTACGTGGTCGGCCAACATCTCTTGTTCCTCTGGGATTATACAGGAAGGTTCTTTTTGGTATTCTTTCGTTGTTCATTCTCATTAGTGTTCTGTCCATTTCTTATTATTTTCGCTGATTTTATCTTCAATTTTATATATATTTAATTCTTCTCGTATAGTTTCATTCCTTATTCTATCCGCTCTAGTGCATCCTTTCACATTACGTAAAAACAGCATTTCTGCAGTCTGTATCCTGCTTTTATCCCTTGATTTCATTATCCAGTTTTCACTTCCATACAACAACAAAGGAACAGCCATTGTTTTATATAATTTAAGTTTCGTATCTTTCCTTGTTTTCGGACCTAAGGTTCTTTTTATGGTTCCACAAATAGCCTGGAATTTATTTACTTTATTTTCTATATCTTTATTTTCTCTGTAAGTTATATCACATCCTAAATATTGGAAATGTGATACTTGTTCTATTATTTTGTTATCCAGTACAATTTTTGATCTAATTCCATATTTACCAATAAATGCCATTACTTTTGACTTATTTACTGATATTTTACAATTATATCTATTGGCTATTAATTTAAATTTATATGCTAACATTTGGAGCTAATTTTCAGATTCTGCTAAAAGTACAACATAGTCAGCGAATAATAAAGCATTTATTATATTGTTATTAAAACACACATTTTCTTCAGGAAGTGGAATATGCATGGCGCCTGCCCAGGTACTACTTTGTGGATTTGGAATCTTGGCTTAAGTGGAGCAGTTACATTCTATCAGCTACAGTTAGTGGAATGGGCGAGGATACTGGTGACTGGCACAGACTGATGTCCAGTGTGGCCATCATTATGGTGTGGGCGGAACTCATGTTCCAGATATCCAGGAATCCGAACTGGGGGTTCTATATTAACATGTTCTCTAAAGTTGCCATGAATGTCTGCAAGGTTAGTAACTATTATCAAATTTAAGATTTACTATACTCTGAGAATACAAGATTTAATGTTTCAATATAGCATATCCCATAGTTTAAATGTTTTTTTCTTAACCCTAGGAACAACAAGGTATTTATGGTTACGTGGAGCATCAACCCAGGGACAATTTTGCCCATGTTATATTTAGCTATACATCCATATTTATATTATGTAATTAAGTTAATTTTTTATGTTAGTTTATTAATAAACATCCTAAATTACATACTATTATGAAAGTAATATTTTGATTATAGAGTGTGTCCAGAATATTGTATAATTTATGTTACTATTTTTATGTTACTAGTGAAACATAAGAAGCAATGCCTAAAATAGTTGTATATTAGAAACAATGTTAGCATAGTGCTTGAATATTCAGAATGTCCAAAATTTGTATGCACTATTAGATTTAAATGACCAGATATTTAATTATTCCCTGGTGAAAAGTAACAAAAATGCAAATATTTGAACGAAGAAAGTTGGTATACATTAGAATATACATGTACTTGAATATAAAGAATGTCCAAAATTTCTATATAATGTTTGGTCTAAATAACCAGGTATTAAACAACTTTTTCCAGATAAAAAGCAAATATATATTAGAGTTTAGTCCACCGCTGTGATCTCGAGTTAGCGTGCTGCCTTGTCACGCAGCAGGCCTGGGTTCTATTCCCAGTCGGGGTAGTTTTTCTGGGTGAGGTTTTTATCGGGGTTTTTCCTCACCTGTAAGACAAATGTCAGGAACACGTTACGGCTCAAACGGTCTCCGAAATCATCTGACCATCATCATCCTTCACCGGTATGGAAAGCAACGGGAAACTACCACACCTACAATTCCCAAATAAAGCTGCAGGCATAACATGAAAACAGTCCTTCAGTGTCTTCATACAGAGGGGTCACTATTATTTTCAGATGGAGAACATTTACCCTTGCACACGAAATTGTTTTTATATAAACAATTAAAATTGATATGTGAAAATGTTGTTTTCTCAATCAAGTACAAAAACAACTGAATACAAGGCCGTCAAAATGCATTTCAGAAACTATTAGAATTATGGTCACAGGTAGTACTAATCTAGGGCAAAATCTACCCATAGCATACAACTGGATTTTTTTTTTGTTTAAATGTTTCAAAATTTTAAGTGGATAAATGTAGAATATATAGTATATAAGGTGGATGACAAATGGAAAAAGGCCCATTAATATAGGAGGATATTATTTAATATTTATCAAGAAAAGAAAAACTTATGGGTAATGTTTGACCATGCTTGGTAGGGTTAATTGGAAAGTTTAATAAGGGAAAAATGGTCTAAAGCTTATATTAACAAACTTATACAGATTGTAAATCAATTAAATCGAATAAAATATCTTATTTTATGGAGTTGGGAACATATACAGTTTGACATAAGGCACCCAGTGTCTCGGATGAAAATTATCAGTTTTTAAAGTTATTTATATCAATTAGTTAATATTCGGACGTGCGCTGGTACGCCTAATTAAATTAAACTAGTTTTTATGCTTAGTTGAATAAATAAATAGAAAAATAATTATAAATTCATATCGTAATTATTTTTATATACCCCGTGATGATTACCTAGCGTTGCCCAGGAATCTACTTATCCCTATCTTCTTGGCATCAATGAGCTGAAAGACAAAAATAGTGATTGTGAGTTATCGTAAAAGATAGACATATGCTGTCGTCGACTTTTTTGTAGATTTTTTTTTGAGGTATTCAATTCTGTGCACATTGATTTTGTGTTTTTTGTTGCGCTTTAGGCAGCGTATACTATTTAAGAGTCAAAAAAGTAACTTTTTTAGTGCACCGATCTTCTTTTTTTAGTTTAGGCCCTATAGTATGTAGGTAATATGTTATATTTTTTATCGTCCTCGAAAAAAATTCTAAATGATGGAAAGGATCCCATTAAAATCAGTAAAGTTGTTTTTGAGTCCATTAAAGACAAACAGACAAAATTACTCACACTCATTTTTATATATATATATAAAGATGTTCATAATTCAGTATAGAAATGAAATAGGAGTATGGAATTGTATGAGATGCCTCCAGGTCTTAAGGTTAGGGATTAGATGAAATCCGAAGGTTAAAAACTAGATGAGTAAATTTCCAAAATATTCCTTACCGAATCTGTAATTACCAGAAAATAATAATTTTTCCTTTTACTTCTTCAACTAAACATAAAAACACATTATCGTTTATTTAGGTGCAGCAGAACACACCGGGTATTAGCTAGTAATACATAAATGTACTATATATAATTTATCCTTCTATGAGAAGTGTTAAATTAATAATAAAAATCGTCAATAGAAGCCCTACTGGCTATAAAGTAGTGTTAAATTCCCAATAAATGTCTTCTTAACTAAGAAGCCGCCATTTGCAAAGATAGAAGCTATGGTTTCAAGCATTTGGCGCGAGGGAATTACAACATACATAAGAGAAAAATTTGTGTCTAGATCGTAACTCGCCTCGGTAGCTCAGTTGGTAGAGCACTTGGCCCGGAAAGCCAAGGGTCCCGGGTTCGAGTCCCGGTCTATGCGAAAATTTTTCTCTTCAAATATAAATGTACTATAGAGAAGAGTATATCTTCTGCCTATTACAACGTAATATTTTAATTTGTTACCTCCTTCAGTTCGTTTTTTTGAATCACCAATGGACTTTTTAGCTCGCAATAATCCTGAATATGGCTATTGGGTCGCAGATTTACGTAACGCAAAGGCCAAAGCTAAATAAGAGCAAAATTTGTCGGTCCTTTCACACCTAAATTTGAATTTCGACGCTCATTGCGTGAATTGTTTACAGAGCGTAGCTACATAAAGTAGCAGCGGTAGTAGTAGTATTACTGTTATTTATTTGAGTAATTTTTGTACATTCTCTGTGCTTGCCTAGAATGAGGGTAAACAAATGTATAGTCAATACCCAAGTAAGCCTTTTCGAACATGTAATTCTGATTTATTTACCTACAAGTACCCAAAAAATTCTATCAATCATTTAAATTAAAGTGACATTCCCTTAATATCGTGGTCGACTCCTGGCCTACAGCATGCGCTGTAAGATCAGCTCAGCCAAGGAATACTGGTTCTTAGTTGAATGCAGGCTTTCACGGCCGGTAATCATGATGTTGAGTGATTCCGGGTTCTGTGGCCGTGGTCCATAGTTGGTGTTGATACCAGACGTTTCGCCCTCAACTGCGGAGGGCATCTTCAGTGGCGAGTGCTTCTAGGCGTGTTTCCTGGTCGGAAGCTCTACTTAGCTCTAAGTAGAGCTTCCGACCAGGAAACACGCCTAGAAGCACTCGCCACTGAAGATGCCCTCCGCAGTTGAGGGCGAAACGTCTGGTATCAACACCAACTATGGACCACGGCCACAGAACCCGGGAATCACTCAACATCAATACTGGTTCTTTCTCTACCGGTGCTAATTACGTTGACCCGTATCAGGAATTTAATCCAAAGTGAGACCTGGGGCACATCGATCTCATCTAACTTAATAAGTTAGTTTAAGGTTAGAAATTTTAATCAACACCATTGAGGATTCAATGATTTAGGCTTGTCGCGACCTCAGAATTTATTCTTAAATCTCTTCATTAGTTTGGAATGAATTACATAACTAAAACTAATAAAATTCATTATTAAAACCGTTGAGGTGGAGAGTCATAAAATAAAATAAGTTAAAATATACCTTCTTAGGTACGATCCGTCGTCCTCAACTTATAAAAAATAATAGTTTTAAAAAACTAAAACAACACGCTTTATTAGAAAACCGAATTAAAAAAATGAAAAATAATTTTAATTTCCAACATGCTTGAGATAAATAATTTTACCATCAAAAGCGTGGGGTGCTCTTTATCAATTAATATATTTCATAATAAACAGATATTGGTAAAAGTAAAGTCTCTAAGAAGAAAATGTAAAAATCATAAAAAGCACCCCACACTTTTGATGGTAAAATTATTTATCCCAAGCGTGTTGGAAATTAAAATTATTTTTAATTTTTTTAGTTCGGTTTTCTAATAAAGTGTGTTGTTTTAGTTTTTTAAAACTATTATTTATTTATTTTTTAGTTTTAATATTTTACAGAATAAGATAAAAATGTAAATATCTCTAGATTCGATTCTATTGTACTATGAGCAGAAAGTAATACTCTTCTTAAAAAAAAAAGCCTCCCAGCCGGATTTGATCCAGCGATCTATGGATTACAGAAATTATATACCACTAGAGAGTACCGCTCTACCAACTGAGGTCTTACAACGATTGACTAAAAAGTCGACAAGTCCGCAACCTATTATACCAGTTTTCATTTTTTTGATTTTCCGATGATTCTGGCCAGGATTCTACTAACAAAATATGAAATTATTGTATTGTCACGGGTCTTTTATAAGTACACAAAGTTTCAAGTCGATGTAATGTTTCTAAGTGGGTGAAAATCGTGTTAAAAAATTCCATTACATAGATACAAAGACATTTTTTTTTCTGATGATTCTGGCCATGATTTTAGAAACAAAATATGAAATTATTGTATTGTCACGGGTCCTTTACAAGTATACAAAGTTTCAAGTCGATCCAATGATTTTAGGTGGGTGAAAATCGCGTTAAAAGATTCAATTACATAGATACAGGTCTAGCTAATATAAAGCGTGTAAAATTTATATTCTTTATGCCTGTAAGCCTTTCAGAACATCCGTTCCATCTTCAGCAGGTCTTTGTTCGCTACAATATCTAGTGTGATGGTAGATGCTGCTGGTCGTAACATGGTGTTGTCGTGTCATACGATTTAATTAATATAAGAAATATACATTCGATAAACAGCAAAATAGGATCATAAATTTTATTCTTTAGGAATTCTCATAGTTTATGAAGATCCTGAATAATGGACTTTTTACTAATATGGTTTAATGAACATTATACATTGGAAATGTATGTGTGTGCATATATATATATATATATATATATATATATATATATATCCATAGTAATTCTGCCCGAAGGCAGGTCCTTCACGGCAATCATAGCACTTTCATGCTATGCTTGCAGCTTTACTAGGGAATTGTAGGTGTGGTAGCTTCCCGTTGCTTTCCACACCGGTGAAGGATGATGATGATGATAATGATAAGGATGATGATGATGGCCATATGATTTCGGGGACCGTTTGGGCCTTAAAGTTTTCCTGACATTTGTCTTACAGGTGAGGAAAAATCCCGATAAATACCTCACCCAGAAAAACTGCCCCGACCGGGGATCGAACCCGGGCCCGCTGCGTGACAAGGCAGCACGCTACCTGGAGACCACAGAGGAAATATATATATATATACCTTAGTAAATCCGCTAAAAGCGTCAGCAATCAATATGAGATGCAGGTATGTCCAATTAAAGCCACAGATACCAGTAAAAATTATAAAAGACGAGAAATATACCCTAATTGAACCCGAAACGTGTTTCGTCCTTGAACAAAGCATCATGAGAATGATCACATCGAAGTAAAAACACTAGGCCTACTAGGGTATATTTCTTGTCTTGCTTGATCACTTTAACTGGTATCTATGGATTTAATTGAACATATTTGGATTTCAGATTGATTTTGACTCTTTTAGCGCAATTATTACTAATGTATATTGTTTGATTTCTATTCATAGGCCTAAAATGCATTTCCGAAAATTTACGCCTGACTATTTATTAGGCCTATATATTAGTATATTTAAATGCTGTGTTATTTTAATTATGATATATTTTAAATAGATTGTTCATTTGTTTGCAGGTGTTAGTAACGTTTGTTTTTCTTCTGATCGGATTCGCTTTAGCATTCATGGTCCTGTACAGAGCAGAAATACCTTTCGAGACACCTTGGGCAGCGTTCGTTAAGGTAACTACTATGATGACAACGGATTTCGACTATAGCTCACTCTTCGAGGACAAACAATTGGTTTACCCTGTATTTGTTCAAGTAGTATTCCTTGTATTCCTTCTCACTGTCAGTATTATTCTCATGAATTTAATGATCGGTGTTGCAGTAAGCGATATTGCAGAGTTAGAAACTAGAGGTAAAATGAATCATTTGAGAAAACAAGCAGATTTCCTGAGAATTATACAACCAACTGACAGAAGAATGTGGTGTACGGCCAAATGGATCAGAAAGAAAAAAGCCGAGATGTTAAAATTACAACCTCCCGTTGAAATACGGCCTGGAAATCCGCAATGTAAAATGATGAAGACACTTCCAAGGCACATTGTTGATTCTATTATTGAAAAAGCTGTGCAGAGAAGGAAATCGGCCACCAAGTGCTCAGTACAAGATCTGTACGAGAAACTGAATGAGGTCATAACACTGTCTACAAGGTGTGATAGAGTGGGAAGTGCTTACAATATTTCAGAAATTGCAAAAGAGGACAACATTCTAGAAAAGATTTTAAAAGAAATATTCTGCATTAAACATATTGTTCAAGGTCTTCAAAATTCACAAACTAGAAACTTCCAAGTAGAAGTTTAACTACAATAATTGGACAGTATTATGGATCAACCGGCTATGTGTAATTTCTAAGTTTCGACAAAATTCGTTTAATGTTAGGTCAATTTTCACTATTTATTGTAGCGCCAAACTAATAAAACTGAATATTGCATGTCTTTTCTCCTTGTTTGACAGTTATGCATCAACAACATAACAGCAGGAACATTGGCGCTTAGCTGCATGATGCAAAATTTAGATTAGCATTTATGTAGATCAGATTTCATTGCCGTTTGTTGCAAAACATAGAATCTCTAATAGGACTGATGGTGTTTACATTTTTCTTTAATAATAAGGCCATATTTAAAGATTTGGGCTTAAAATATGCGTACACTTATTCATGAGCCAGTCCAATAGATAGCATCAAAATCTCAATTTTTTTAACGACGCTTAGCCGATTGATGTATAACATTGTCCAATTGATATATATCGTGGATAAATATTTAAAATATTTCAATCCAATTAACAGTATAAAAAACTCTATTGAATTAATTGACAATATAAAGAACATTGATTTGCCTAATAACTTAATTTTAGTTTCTTTTGATGTAAAGAATCTGTTTCCCAGTATACCTACTGTTGATGTAATAGAGATTATTAATAGAATGTTACTAACTAATAAAGTGAATGATTTTGTAGTTGAAGAAATATTACACACTCTTAAAACATGCTTAGATCAAAATTATTTTGAATTTAATAACAAATTGTACATAGCTAAAGATGGTTTGATTATGGGGTGATCCGTTGAGCCCTCTTTTGGCAGAGATTTTTATGGACGACTTAGAACAAACCATACATAAGAATGTATTAGCTAGAAATGTTCTATTTTGGTATCGTTATGTAGATGATGTCATAGCAGGCTTCACAGGAACCAAAAGACAATTGAATTCCTTTTTAAATTTTATTAATAACATTCACAGAAGTATTAATTTCACAATTAGAAACAAATAATAGTATAAATTTCTTGGATTTATCAATAAAACACATTGATAATAAGTTTGAGTTTGGTATCTTTCACAAACCATCTCATACTGATACCACTATCCATAGTTATTTTCTTCACCCATATACTCATAAGATGGCAGCCTTTAATAGTTACTTTCAAAGACTTTTAAATACCCCTCTTTCACCCTTGGAATATATTAATGAATTGAATATTATTAAACAATTAGCCATTAATAATAACAACGACCCTAAAATTATAGAATATTTAATTAAGAAAGTTCATTACAAAAAAGCAATTAACAAAGTTTTTCCTTTACCCAAAGAAAACGCAAAGAAATATGTCGTAATGTCATACATAGGCCCGCTTTCAAATAAAATATCTAAACACTTTAAAAAGTTGAACATTAATGTGGTATTTAAAACTAATAAAACTTTACAAAATATAATAAAAAACAATAAAACCAAAATAAAATAAAAAAAATTATCAGGTGTATATAAATTGAAGTGTGGCACATGTGACAATGTCTATATAGGACAAACTGGTAGACCTTGTATCTCTCGGATAAAGGGACATATGAGAGCATATAACAGAAATTTAGAATATTCAAAATATGCTAACCACCTATTCCAATTTAATCATTGTTTCGATCCAAATTTTGAAATTTTACATGTTTGTGATAAGGGTAAGAAGTTGGACCTTTTGGAGGCTGTAGAAATAAATACATGGAAAAGTAGTAATGAACTGTTAAATTCTGAACTTGATTTGAATGAATCGTCTTTGTTAAATTAAAAAATTGAAATAAATTATTGTTGTATTGTTGCTTAGATCAGTTGATATGTACTATTCGTATAATAACACAATTCATAATTTGTTAACATGTCTGAAGAAAATCGCTCTAGCGGTCCTAATTTTCGATTTTTCGCAACGAAACTCAGTATATACCTCTGAAATAAAATGAGGAAGAAACATTTTGAAGAAGAGGCGGATTTCAAATACCTAAGTAAAGTAAAGTAAAGTATTCCCACTACAGGCCTCAGGAGGCCCTTGGGGTAGTGGGAGGTTAAGGCTCCCACTATTTCTAGACAATCGGCACTTGATGTCAGCCGGGTTGTCAGCCCTGCATGACGGCCACCTTTACCCCAGAACAAGCGTCTGGTACTCATTTCCGTTAGAGGCTGAGTCGACCCCAGGGCCATAGTGCCGCCAGAAGGTTTGGGTCAGTTTAAAAAACCTGACCCCACCGGGACTTGAACCCTCGACCTCCCGGCTTGTAGCGCAGTGCCTTAACACTACGCTATGGCGTGCCCCCTTCAAATACCTAACAAAAAAAATAATTATATTCAGGAATGCGGTGTGTAGAAGTTTAGGTACAATAAATTATAGAAAACCTGGATAAAACCAACTGGGAGCTTCATTACACATACGTTGACTCATAGATGGGATTTAAAAATCGCTCTAGCGGTCGATATTTTCCAGTTTGAGCAACGAAACTTACAATGAAACTGTCAACCATTTCATACCCGAAACCTACCTTGAAATTTCTCTAAAAAAAAACGTTATGATATACCAAGGGCATGCTAAAAGAATATCTGCAGCTTTTAACCGCAAGGCAGTAAAATTCAGGGCCAAATCTCTCATTTAAACTCGGTAATACAACTCCTGATTTAGCGGATTAGATAATCTTCACGAACCTGCGTCCGCTCCATTTTACTCGTGCAGGGAGTCCATTAGCTTCGCACAATGGGTTGCCATTGCTGGATTTTGGCTTCGATTTCTGTGCCTTGCAGTTAAAAACAATTTTTTTTGCACGTGGCCATGGTACATAACAATGCTTCTTTGAGAGAAATTTCAAAGAAGGTTATGGCATGCAATGATTGATAGTTTCCTTGTAAGTTCCAGTTCTAATGTAAACAAACTACATGTATGACTACATTTTCATTCGTCGAATAATGGTTTTACCTTTGAGCATCTAAGGAAATGCAATACACTCTCTAACACTTGAAAATAAAATAAAATAAAATATATTATCCAGGACATATGTATATGTAAGTTATATGGAAAAATCTTAAAATATGTCATTACAATTTTGATAGAATAAATAAACACTTATGTAGGCCTATTGACGTAGACTTTCACGGCCGAAGTTGCTATGACGATCTTGAAGATTTTCGGATTGTAGGCTGTGGTCGTGAGGTTTGTAGTTACCCGACGTTTCGCCTTCAAGATCATCAAAACACTGTTATATTTTTTCGCATGCACAATGCAGAATACGTTGGGATTTCTATTGTTTCAAAATTGTTGCTTTCTGTAGAATTTCTTAATAGATTGAAAATAAACCATTCGAAGAGCTGAGAGAATCAAATTATTTTGAATATTTTCAAACGATTTAGTGAAACAAATCATACATTAACCATTAAGTATGTGGTGAAAATAACAGCAGAATTTATAAGTGAGTCAGCATAGAGCATACATTCTGTTTATAACGAAATTGCAAATGAAAAACATCTATCGTCTTCATGAAAAAAGCGTAAATGTCTATTAGGCAGGCCCATATATATTTTTACTATAAATAAATCCATCCATAGTAATTCTGCCCGAAGGCAGGTCCTTCACTGCAATCATAGCATTTTCATGCTATGCTTGCAGCTTTACTAGGGAATTGTAGGCTTAGTAGCTTCCCGTTGCTTTCCATACCAGTGAAGGATGATGATGATCATCATATGATTTCGGGGACCGTTTGGGCCTTAAAGTTTTCCTGACATTTGGCTTAAAGGTGAGGAAAAATCCCGATAAAAACCCAAGCCAGAAAAACTGTCTGACCGGGGATCGAACCCGGGCCTGCTGCGTGACAAGGCAGTACGCTACCTCGGGACAACAGCGGTGGACATAAATAAATAAGGAATGGAAAGACACAAAAAAAAATATTGGTAAAATATTGGTGGAATCTGTTGCAATGTATGGAAGTGAGGTATGGACAATCAGTAAGTACTACAAGAATAGACTAACAGCTCTAGAAATGGATTATTTACGCAGAAGTGCCAGAAAGTCAAACTTAGAACATATCAGAAATAAGGAAATTAGAAATATAATGGAAGCAGAAGAAAGCATAATTGAAAGAATTGAGGAAAAGGAATTAAAGTGGTTAGGACATGTTTTAAGAATAGAAGATGAGCAATGGCCAAAGCAACTATATCAATGGCATCCGACCAGAAGGAGGAAGAGAGGGAGACCGAAGTTAACATGGAAGGAAAACACGAATACATTAATGCAAGCTAGAGGGCTAAGCATTGAAGATGCCCAAGATCGTAAGCTTTGGAGGTTTGGCACGGGAAGACGGCAGCAGCTGTAAAAACCCGAAGATAGATAGATGGAAATATATAATTATTGGTACCATCTTACCTTGTATTCAGTCTTATTTCCCATAAAATAAGATGTTGCCCAAGAAAGATGTTTCTATCAATGACAGTTCCTTACATAATTTAGTCATATGGCGGGTAAAAGTTGCACCACGGTTCACACAATAGACGGAGTCGGCAGGGTAATACTTTACGCAAGCTTGTTTACAGTACAACTGGAACTTAGCTCGAAAGAAGTATAGTAGTAATGTGACTAGAAGTTCACTATTAGGAGTATGCAAGGATCTCAAACAGAATTTGTGTCTGCACCTGGATAGCCTAAGCAGAAATGGTTAGTTCGTCAGCCCGTAAAGATGAAGATCTTGGGTTCGAATCACGGTTCAGAAAAAGCATTTTCTTCTTCTTCTTCTTCTTCACGGTTTAGGCTTATTTACTAGACTGTTCCGGCTCCAAATTGCTGCTCTTTCCATCTTTTTCTTAGTCTTCCCAAGCTTCTTCTTCCTCGTGGTGAATAGTTGTATGCTGCTTTTGGTATTCTATTCTCAGTCATCCTTGCCAAGTGTTCTTTCCAGTTTGTTCTGTATTTCTCTATTGTTGAGTTTAATTCCTCTATTTTTAGTTGTTGTCTTTTTTTTGTGTAATGTTTTTTGTCTGTTCTTTGATATCCTGCTATTGGTCTGAGGAACACAAAGCATTTTCTTTTCAATTATATTGACTTCCATATCTTTATACAATTCTTGTGTACGTGTGTTTGATATTTAACTGTTCCTAAACGACTAGACCGATTTGATGACATTTTTTGTGTGTGTTTGAGTGAGTCGCTGGATGGTTTAGGTTCGTAATTGGATCTACTAAAACCAACACCTGGAGTGAACATTTAAAAATCACTCTAGCGGTCACAATTTTCGATGTTTCACGACGAAACTCATTATATCGTATTAAAATAAACCGAGGTAGGTAAAAGCAAAGTGATTCCACGACAGGTTTCGATAGGCCCTTGGGGCAGTGGGAGGTTAAGGCTCTCACTTTTTTCTGGACAATCGGCACTTGATGTCAGCCGGGTTGTCAGCCCTGCGTGACGGCCGCCTTTACCCCCAGAACAAGCGTCTGGTACTCATTTCCATTAGAGGCTGAGTCGACCTCAGGGCCATGGTGCTGCCAGAGGATTTGGGTCAGTTTGAAAATCCTGACCCCACCGGGAATCGAACCCTCGACCTTCCGGCTTGTAGCGCAGTGCCTTAACCACTACGCTACGGTGTTGCCCAAAAAAACGGCAAAATCCGACGATTAAAAGTGTAGGTTTATCCGAAATCCAAAATTAAAACTGCCTAAAGGTGTAGGAGTTTCACTTGAAGTGAAAATTTAAAAATCACTCTAGTGGTCACAATTTTCGACGTTTCACAACGAAACTCAGTATATCCTATAAAAATAAAGCGAGGTAGGTATTATCAAATAATGAGCGAAACCCGATAATTAGATGTGGAGGTTTACCTGAAATCCGAAATTAAAAACTAACAACCGCCACGTTTAGTTCGTCTCATTGTATATTATACAATTTAATATATGCGAATATGTCCAATGTGCGGGAAATTTGATGATGAGATACACATATTAGGATAATGTAATGACTTAGAATATTGGAGACGTCAGATATTACCGGAAAGATTTCTAAATTCAAATCGGGAAAAATTGGCATGCTACGAGTTATTGGTAAATCCAGAAAATTGGATAAACTTGGGTAAATTTCTGGACAAAACGCGGAAAATAAGAACAACACTCATTCATGAATAAATATGTTATCAAAATGCAATAAAATTAATTCTTAATAATTATATATACTAAATTAATTAATGTATAACGCTATTGTGTTATTATTTAATTGTAATATTATTGCGTTTTCTTTATGTAATTGTAATGTTATTGCTTTTTTTTGTTGTTTATTTTTCTTCACAATAGTACCAATTATTACTTTATTGTAACGGACTGTCAACAGCACGTACGGCTTACTGCCCGTGCGACCCATATTTGTAAATAATATTGTAAATATCTTACTTTGTGTCTAATAAAGTCCTACTATTACTATTACAATTTAATTAATCTTTAATATATAATTTATTTAGGCGTAGCAACCCACGCCCGGAATAAGCTAGTGTTTTATATTGATTTAGTTGATTATTATGTAACTTAAATATTCAATAAATTAATTTAAAATTGTAATTGGATCCTTTTAAAATGGATGCGAGTGACAACCACTATAAATGACGTATATTTATTTTTAAGTAATTACTTTATTATTGAATGAACACTTAGACTGCAGTTTTATTTTTGTAGAGATTATTTATCGAAGGGATAAAACGGACGTGAGAACGTTGGTGGAAGTTTACGGCTCCATTTTAGGAATTTACGATGTAATATTCACCCCCAAGTGTTTATGACGACGTAGTCAAACTTGTAGAGCAGCCACAACCAACCTTCCCCTGCTATGAGCACCCCTATTTTCTTAATTATTTCACGCTACACAATGCTTTATTAAAATTAATAACAATTTTACTGTTTTTCTTATTTTATGATACATTCAACAATGTTCCTAAAAAGAAGAAAATAACACGTGCACAAACTTATGATTCACTGGAATTTTCTATTTATACTAAAGTAAAGTAATCCCACAAGAGGACTCAGGAGGCCCTTGGGGTAGTAGGAGGTTAAGGCTCCCACTTTTTCTGGATAATCGGCACTTGATGTCAGCCGTGCGTGACGGTCGCCTTTACCCCAGAGCAAGCGTCTGGTACTTATTTCCGTTAGAGGCTGAGTCGACCCCAGGACCATAGTGCCGCCAGAAGGTTTGGGTCAGTCTAAAAATCCTGACCCCACCGGGACTTGAACCTTCGACCTTCTGGCTAATGCAGAGTGAAATAAATTCATTACTCGAAGTCGGAACGATAATAAATTAGACCAGAATGAATGTTACATTCCGTCAGCCGCGGTGGTTGAGTGCTTATGCTCCTGCCTCTGGTCATGAAGGTCGCGGGTTCAAATCCAGCCGGGGTAGATGGATTTATTTTAGGTTGGAAAAAACCAAGGAGGAAGTTCTCCAGGAAGGAGTTTAAACCGTGGATCCCGAGTCTGAAGATTTTGATGCTAGATAAAGTACCGAAAGCCTGAATAGAAGGGCATCTGTGTAAACTTTACCGACCTTATTGATCCTAGCATTACCTTACTTGTATACTAGATATCTCATTGGGTCGGTACGTTGATCGCATTCATGACATTTCTAAAAAAGTAAGCATAACTAAAATTGACTTGGTATTGTACATAAGGACTTTATTAAACTAAAAGTAAGATACATACAATGTTATTTACAAATATGGATCGCACGGGCAGTAAGCCGTACGTGCTGTCGACAGTCCGTTACAATTTGTTAGAGTGGTTGAAGTGTGCAGGGGACAAAGCATTATGGAAGAAGTTAGAAAGCTGATTGAAACATTGTCAACTGAAGTGAAAGAGGGGTTTGAAAAGTGCAACGTGGGTGAAAAAATTCGTGATATTGAGACGAACATGCATCGGATGGAGGACAGATTGAAATGGCTGGAATCTAAATTAGACTATCTCGAAAACCAGAGTCGCCGTAATAATATTGTGATATATGGTGTGCATGAAGAGGACAGAGAAAGCTGGGAAGAAACTGAACATATAGTTAAAAGAGTAGTGGCGCAAATCGGAATTGATTTGGTGGACAGTGATATTGAAAGAGCGCACAGAGTAGGTCGTTGGAATAGTGGAAAGAGACCGATTGTATGCAAATTATCACACTACAAAATAAAATGTTGGATCCTTAGAGACAGTAAATATCTTAAAGGGACCGGTATCAATATTGCCGAAGACTTTAGTGAGAAGGTGCGCCGCGAAAGAGACTTTCTTAAGCGACACATGCTCGAGGCGAGGAGGCAGGGCTGCCATGCAATCATACAATTTAATAAATTGATTATAAATGGACGAATCTGGAGCAGGGAAAAACTACAAAATATGGACAACTCTGAAAATGAATTTGAAGAGGTCATTGACAGCGAGTCCCCAAAACATACAGGGGACGCTTCAACAGCAGGTGGTCTCCTTACAGCAGAGGAGGGAGAAAATTCTACACGAGAGAAAGAGAGAGGGACCACTACCTTAATAACTCCCAGAAATCCAATAAACATACAGCAAAAAACGGCCGAACGCAAACAGCATACCCCACCTCTAAGAAGTGAACGACCGGCGGACACAAGAACTCCAACAAGAAAATCACTAAGACTTCAGAATCTACCCGCAGAAAAGGACTATTGAGAGGGGGAAGTTCGAAAAATACAGGTAAGACTAATGACAAGGGAACACAATAGGGTTTGTTGACAGTCGGTTCATGGAATATCGAAGGGTTAATGCAAAAACTTTCAATGGACAGATGTGTAGAGTTTATTGAGACTTTTGATATATTAGCCCTAGGAGAAACATGGTTAAAAGCTAATGAATGCGTAAATCTATGTAATAGGAAAGGTTATTTTAAGGGTAATCAAAAGAGAGGAAAGAGAGGTAGATATCCAGGCGGTGTTGCCATTTTATAAAAGCTAACTTAGACCCATATATTAAAAAGGTAAATATTACTTTAAAAGAGGCAATTTGTATATATTACCATACAGAAAGAGCAGAAATGTGTCTGTTGTCTATTTATCGCCAACCACTAAATTCCAGGTATGCCAATTCAAATTTTTTCGTTGAATTGTCTGACTCGTTGGCAGAAATAAAAGATAGGTTTCCGGAAGCGGGAATAATAATTTTAGGGGACTTTAACTGTAGGATTGGGGAGGAAAATATCACTATGAAATCGGATGATAATGAAACACGAGGTGAGGGTAGGAGAAGCAAAGATAAGATTTTAAATTCAGAAGGAAACCAATTGTTAGCTTTTTGCGATGCATTTGAACTTGAAATTCTGAATGGTAAATATGGGGAAGATAAAAATGGAGAACTGACATTTATTAATAAAAATGGAAGTAGCGTTATCGATTATTCAATATGCACACAAGACATGATTCCAGTCCTAAGTAATTTCTGTATAGTTTCCAGAATCGAATCACACCACTTCCCAACAAACTTATTTTAAATATGAAAGGTATTAGTGAGACAGTTAATGGATGAGGTGGCAACAATATTGCGGCCAATTATTCGTTTCAGGTGGATCGAGGATCTGAGAGAAGAATTTAACAGGAGTTTGGAAACGCTATACAGGATCTGCATTAAATGATCTTAGCGGGGAGGAAATTATTAAAACTTTGACAGAATGTTTTCAAAAAGCAGGGGAAAAATTCAAGGTTAAATACGCAATGAACCAGAAGGACAAAGGGTGGTACAATAATGCATGTAGAAAGAAGAAGAAATTTGTCGAAAGTAGTCTTTTAAAGTTTAGAAAAGAAAGCACAGATGAAAGCAGAAAAAATTATGCGCAAGAGAGAAAGGAATATAAAGACTTATTGGCAGAAACAAAACTAGCATGGCAAAATAAGAAATCCGAAGAATGAGAGTCGCGACTGAAAGTGGGAACATTGCGGACATATGGAAAGCGATAAGGGAACTCAAAGTAAAGTCCATAAATCGGACAAGAATAACGCCGGGGAATGGAGAAGTTACTTTGATAGGGTGCTGGGAAATGAGAGGTTAAGATATAATCAAGGAAATATAGTTGAGATCCCTGACCCAATTCATATTCAATTACTGGATCAGGATATTTCGAAAAATGAAGTGGTTTCTTCCATTAAATGTTTAAAGAATGGTAAAGCACCTGGAATTGATGGAATACCAGGGGAATTCTTGAAAAATATGATATCTCCAATAAATTATTAGACGTTTTGAAAACTGCGTCAACAAACTTTTTAATGGAGGAGATTATCCGGAAGCCTGGGCGACAGGTGTCATCCAACCCGCTATACAAAGGGAAAGGTGGGGCACAGATACCAGAAAGTTATAGGGGAATTTGTCTCTTGTCAGTGTTCGGAAAAATATATTGTAAAGTACTTTACGAAAGAATCAGACAATGGGCTAAAGAGAACAATAGGCTCTCAAAATATCAGGCAGGTTTTAGAGAAGGGTACTCCACGGTGGACAACCTATTTGTTCTGAGAACATTAATTGATGACAATCTGAAAATGAAGGGGGGTAAATTATTTTGTGCATTCATTGATTTTAAGATGGCATTTGATACTGTGGACCGAAGCGCACTTTGGGAAAAATTAAATCGGAAAGGATTGTCTCGTAAAATGATACATGCTTTAATGTCAATTTATAAATATGTTAAATTTTGTATAAAAGTAGACCAAGGGCAACATTACAGAGAGCAGCGAAGCCAATCGGGGAGTGAGACAAGGTTGCATTTTATCACCAATGCTATTTAATCTATTCGTTGATGATATTGTAGACGTAATGCTAGAAGGAGAAATTGAGGCTCCGGAGATAGGAAATGTTAGAATCCCAGTCCTGTTGTATGCAGATGATTTAATTATCTGGTTCCAAGACAATCAAGGGATTGCAAAGAGGTCTTGACCTACTGGAAATATACTGTAGGAATTGGGGATTGACTGTAAATGCTAGTAAGACAAAAACAATGACATTTAAAAATGGGACGGTTTATGGTAGAACAGAGGAATGGAAATACAGAGATCAAGTTCTTCAAAACGTGAAACATTTCGAATATCTTGGTACGACGTTGAAAATGAACGGAAAGTGGAAAAAACACATTGATATAGCATTATTTAAAGGAGGGGACAACTTAACAGTGTACTCGGTATTCTGGGTCGAGTGCCTGATATTCCAGTCAGCACATTAAAAAATGTATGGAGCTATGGTCAGGCCAGTCATGCACTATAGTAGTGAGATTTGGGGTTTCCAAAGAACGAAATACTAAATAAGGTATATACGCATTTTCTAAAGTATATTACAGGACTTAGTAAGGCCGTTTCTAACTGTGGAATTTATATGAATTCGGGTCATTCCAGGACGATATTAACTGTAAAATTCGTGTACTCAAATACTGGTTGCGAGTAATCCAAGGTGAACAAACAATGCTTAGAGCAATTTGCTACGACCACCAAATTAAAAACATAGATGTTAAATTTTGGGCAGACAGGTTAGGAGAGAACTCCAAAAGATTGGGATGGGCTGGATATGGGAAAAAGGGACTGAAAATCGCAAGAACGTGTGGAGAAAAATAAGGAGGAGGTACTTAGATGTAAACCAACAAGAACCTTCGCCGAATGTACAGGAAAACGCTCACTGTGTTTACAAAGAGACCTAAAACACGTCTGGGGAAAAGAATCGTATATACTCAACCTAGGATTTAAGGAGAGATCAGGGCTTGCTTGGTTTAGGCTAGGGGCATGGAAATTTCTAAAAATTAGCGACGATCACGATATGAGAATATGTCCAATGTGCGGGGAACTTTGAAGATGAGATACGTATATTAGGAAAATGTAATGATTTAGAATATTGGAGACGTCAGTTATTACCGGAAAGATTTCTAAATTCAAATCGGGAAAGATTGGCATGCTACGAGTTATTGGTAAATCCAGAAAATTGGATAAACCTCGGTAAATTTCTGGACAAAACGCGAAAAATAAGGACAACACTCATTCATGAATAAATATATGTTATCAAAATGCAATACCATTAATTATTAACAATTATATATAAATTAATTAGTGTATAATGCTGTTGTGTTATTATTTAATTGTAATATTAATGTGTTTTCTTTATGTAATTGTAATGTTAATGTTTTTTTAGTGTATAATGCTATTGTGTTATTATTTAATTGTAATATTATTATTGTGTTTTCTTTATGTAATTGTAATGTTATTGCTATTGTGTTATTACTTAATTGTAATATTATTGTGTTTTCTTTATGTAATTGTAATGTTAATGTTTTTAGTGAATAATGCTATTGTGTTATTATTTAATGGTAATAGTTTTATTGTGTTTTCTTTATTTAATTGTAATGTTATTGCTGTATTTGTTTATTTTTCTTTACACTAGTACCAATTATTACTTTATTGTAACGGACTGTCAACAGCACGTACGGCTTACTGCCCGTGCGACCCATATTTGTAAATAATATTGTAAATATCTTACTTTTTGTCTAATAAAGTCCTACTACTACTAAAAAAAAAAGTAATGTTTGGTAATAATATAACTTAAAACAAAAAAGAAAACACAATAATATTACAATTACATAACAATATAATTACATTATACATTAACTTGGCTCATCATCATCATCATAGTACATTCACGAATTTAGGCCATTTGTTGACCTGTTTCGGCCTCAAGAGAAACACCATCCAGAAGTCTTTTGAGTGGACGTCCTGGTCTTCTTCTTCCTGCAGGTTGATATCTTAACATTAGTTTGGGTATTCTGTGATCTTCCATTCGATGAACATGTTGTATCCATCTTGACTTATAATCAGAAATTTTGTTTTCTAAAGATTCCATGTGTAATTCTTCTAAGATTGGTTATGTAGAATTATTAAGGAGTAGTGGTATTACAATTTGTTAACATATTTATTTATTCATGAATGAGTGTTGTTCTTATTTTCCGCGTTTTGTCCAGAAATTTACCCAAGTTTATCCAATTTTCCAGGCTTACCAACAACTCGTAGCATGCCAATGTTTCACATTTCAATTTAGAAATTTTTCCGGTAATAACTGACGTCTCCAATATTCTAAATCGTTACATTTTCTTAATATACGTATCTCGTCTTCAAAGCTCCCGCACATTGGACATATTCGCATATCGTGATCGTCGCTAATTTTTAAAAAAATCCATGCCCCTAGCCTGAACCAAGCAAGCCCTGATCTCTCTTTAAATCCTAGATTGAGTACATACGATTCTTTTCCCCGAACTTGTTTTAGGTCTCTTTGTAAAAACAGTGAGCGTTTTCCCGCACATTCGGCGAAAATAGTTTGTTGGTTTATATCTAAGTACCTCCTTCTTATTATTCTCCACACATTCTTGCGATTTTCAGTGGCTTTTCCCATATCCAGCCCATCCCAATCGTTTGGAGTTCTCTCATAACCTCGTCTGCCCAGTATTTCACATTTACGTTCCTTATTTGGTGGTCGTAACAAATTGCTCTGAGCATTGTTTGTTCACCTTGAATTAGCCGCAACCTGTACTTGAGTACACGAATTTTGCAGTTTATGTCGTCCTGAAATGACCCAAATTCATATAAAATTCCACTGTTAGATACGGCCATACTAAGTCCTGTAATATTAGTCTTGTAAGCCTAAATCCTAACATTGCATTGTTACATTATGTATAGAAGTTTGCAGTTTGGCTTGTTTATATGCTTAAAGTAAGGGATAATTTAATTTCACGTAACAGGCTCCACGCATCATGTTTTATCATGTCTCATGTTTTTTCCGTTCGCTATACTGGCGACACCTATTATATCCTCGACTTTGTAGACTAACAGACAGTGGAATCTGTTCCCTATTGCCGAAGGCTTACTTCTATTGATATAGACCAAAGCCGCCCAAGCTTATTTATATCGCGGGCCAAATGGAAGAAACAATAAGATGGAGCGGGCCATAGGAGCTATTACAGCTGTTGTGGATTATTATTATTATTATTATTATTATTATTATTATTATTATCATAATATATTAAATCGGCCGCGGTGGACTAGTGGTCATGCTCCTAGCCTCTGGTCCCGAGGGTCGTGGGTTCAAACCTAGCCGGGGTCGATGGATTTTTTAGGACGGAAAAACCCAAGGAGCAAGTCCTCCGGGAGAGACTTTAAGTCGTGGGTCCCGAGTCTGAAGATTTTCAGGCTCGTAAAAGATCCTTAAGCCTGATTGAAAAGGCCTCTAAGCAAAATTTACCGAATTTTCCCGTCCTAGTACTACCTTGGTTTCCTAGATGTCAGTATGAGGAGGAACGCTGACCACGGACCACTCAAAATGACATCTATACGAAAACAAGTGTAACTAAATTAGTATGGTTCAAATTCTTCCCTGTAAGGGGAGAGCGCCTAAATCTCTATAAAGGGAAAACATGGGATTACAATACAGTACAATTATTATTATTATTATTATTATTATTATTATTATTATTATTATTATTATTATTATTATTATTATTATTATTATTATTATTATTATTATTATTATTATTATATTATTATTATTATTATTATTATTATTATATATTAAAACGGCCGCGGTGGACTAGTGGTTATGCTCCTTGCCTCTGGTCCCGAGGGTCGCGGGTTCAAACCTGTCCGGGGTCGATGAATTTTTTAGGACGGAAAAACCCAAGGAGCAAGTCCTCCGGGAGAGACTTTAAGCCGTGGGTCCCGAGTCTGAAGATTTTAGGGCTCGTAAAAGATCCTTAAGCCTGAATGAAAAGGCCTCTAAGCAAAATTTACCGAATTTTCCCGTCCTAGTACTACCTTGGTTTCCTAGACGTCAGTATGAGGAGGAACGCTGGCCACGGACCACGCAAAGGACATCTATACGAAAACAAGTGTAACTAAATTAGTATGGTTCAAAATTCTTCTCTATAGGGGGAGAGCGCCTAAATGTCCGTTAAGGGAAATATGGGCTTACAAGATACAAGAAGATTATTGTTATTAGGATTTCAAGAAGATATAAAATAAACAACACAATTAAACAAAATGAATGTTCACATTTCAATTGTGAATTTCATAAAACAAAAACAATTAAAATGATGATCATGTCAAAAGAATGACGAGAGACAGATCCTCAAGAATAATACTAGAATGGGTAGAAGAAGGAAAAGATGACGGTAAAAAATAACGTGGATTGATGGTGTTTTGAGCAGCACGAGGGAAAAAGAATTGGATGATGCAGTTTGGGAGGACACAGAGATGTGGAGGAGAATAACAGTAGATTAATTGGCTGCAGGAAGATGTGAAACTTTTTAAAATAAATAAATTGTTTATTATTATGTCCTATAATAAGAAAATGTTTATTTGCTACTTTCCTTGTCATGTCGTTATAGCTAACATATTTCACAAGTTCTTGTACAATTACTTATAGACTAACATTACAGGCCTGCCCACAGCATGTTTTAATTTGTTAGGGTGTTACAGGCCTACAGGGGCGCATAGAAAGTGATGCAGGGCCGTAGTTTGATTGCCCCTGGCATAGATTAAACGAGAATGCACGCGAGGGGATGTGATGGGGTGTATCACATAGCTGCATACCTACAGGGCTATGAAGAGAGCTCTGTCATATGGAAAGATAAACGCAGTAAACAACATTATATTTGATAAAGAAGTGAAGTTATTATAGACTACGGTAATTGATATTGCGCGTACCTGATCTTACATGTGGTGAAATGCCACCCAAAATGAAAACAAATGTGCATGCGTTAGGGTAATCTATGTCTTAAAACTTTTCATTACCTTGTAAGCAATGCTTAACATAAGCATATTTTACTGAATTATGCACCTTATAGTCCACCGCTGTTGTCTCGAGATAGCGTGCTGCCTTGTAATGCAGCGGGCCCGGGTTCGATCCCCGGTCTGGGCAGTTTTTCTGGGTGAGGTTTTTATCGGGCTTTTTCCTCACCTGTAAGACAAATGGCAGGAAAACTTTAAGGCCCAAACGGTCCCCGAAATCATATGGCCATCATCATAATCATCATCCTTATCATCATCATCATCCTTCACCGGTGTGGAAAGCAACGGGAAGATACCACATCTACAATTCCCTAGTAAAGCTGCAAGCATAGCATGAAAATGCTATGATTGCAGGGACCAGCCTTCGGGCAGAATTACTATGGATGAATGGATGCACTTTATATGCTTCCTAATGTTTACAGGCGTCAGAAATCGAAAAAGGCGAAGAAACTTTCATCTACAATATGTTCCCGAAAAAAAGTGATCTAGATCTTTCCAGATGAGTAGACTCTGACTAAGATAAAAAAAAAAGCCAGGAGTGTGGGGAAGAAAATGGTGGCTACTCTCTTCTCAAGTCATCATCTGGCAACTGTTGTACTAGAAAATCGGAGGACAATTACATTCAGAAGTCTCCTTCCCTAAAGTCTTCTAACAAATCCAGGAGAAACGGCCAAGGACTGGACTGCGGGAAACTCTGGTCCACGACGACAATGCCTCTTCCCATACAGCCGGTGCAAAAATTGAGTTTCTGCAAAAAGACGTCGAAGAAATTAATGAGTCATTCAGCCTGGAGTTCCAACCTGGCCTTGTATAACTTTTTCCTGTTCCCAAACGTGAAGAATTTAACGTGCGGTACCGATTTACCAGGCCAAAACTGTTATTGCTTCCCACTTTAGAAGATCTTGCAGTCTGAGAACGAGTGGCGTGGCTGCGGTTCCATATGATGTAACGGTGTATATTTATGCTGGAGAGTACTTTCAAAGGATTCAGTAGGTATGGAAAATCTTATCATGGTCCATTGTTGCATATATTACAGAGGGCACAGTTTAATGCCTTCTTTTTCTTTTACTTTTTAACACATTTTTTTAGTTTGTTTTGTAACATTTTTTAATTATCAATATGCAGAATGAGACTTCTTTTTGTATCTTTACACGTGGTCTTTTCGTGGATAAGTGTAAATGTGTATTATTATGTACGTAGTATAGACATAGATTATATATATTCATCCATAGTAATTCTGTCCGAAGGCAGGTCCTTCACTGCAATCATAGCATCTTCATGCTATGCCTGCAGCTTTTCTAGGGAATTGTAGGTGTGGTAGCTTCCCGTTGCTTTACGCACACAAGCGCGCACGCACACACACACACACACACACACACACACACATATATATATATATTATATATATATATATAGAGAGAGAGAGAGAGAGAGAGAGAGAGATCCGGGTTCGAATCCCGTCCAGGCATTTATTTTTCTTATCATACCATATATATATCATCATCTCGTATCATGGCAGCTGCCGCCGTCTTCCGGAAACCAAACGCCATTCCTCTCTGTCCATCCATTGATCTTCCTCCAATCCTCTGATATTCATAGCTGCTTGTACCCATTCTATCCAAGTTTTCTTCGGTCTTTCTCTCTTCCTCCCTTCCATAGGGATCCGTTCCATAACAATTTAAGGCAATCTTTGTTCTGGCATTCTTTAGGCATGGCCATACCATATTTTCTTTTGTAATACCATATTTTCTTTTGTATAATCTCTATGATGTCCGGCTCCTCTTCTACACCCATAATTTCCCTTATTCCTTTATTTCGTATTCTATCCATTCTAGATTTTCCGGCTGATCTTCTTAAAATATCAATTTCTGTACTTAAAATTCTTTTCATTTCTCTGGTAGGAATTTGCCAGACTTCAGCACCTTATGTTAAAATGCTCTGAATTATGGTTTGATATATTTGTAATTTTCTATTTTTTGTAATATTTTTGATCCACCAAACAGAGTTTAAAGCATTTATTCCTTGTTTTGTGTTTGTGCGATTCTATTTTTAATTTCCATATATATATATATTTATATATATATATATATATATATTGTTTTGATACAGGTGTGTAGCCATGTAGGTATTTGTTTATATTATGTTTTTTATTTTTTTATTTGTGGGAAATAATGCACGTACGGCCAAGCTGGCACGTGCGCAATATAAATGCATATGTGTGCCCTTTCTTTTGAAAAAAAAATCCATGCCATTCATTCATTCATTCATTCATTCATTCATTCATTCATTCATTCATTCATTCATATATTATAGAAGAATCACCCGATAGGTATGCAGACATGTGGTACACCCCACTTTCCAATCGCTTCAGTGTCAATACTAATGCATGTAATTCATCGACATCGTGGAACAAATTCCGCTCTCTACCAATAAATATATGATGGAAAAATGAATGAATATTTTGGCAAATATGACGATATAACGAGATATAACCGAAAAATTAATTCGCAATCTTCAGTGTCGATATGAACTCTCAATTAAAATTACGCTGTTATCCCTAAGGTAATTTTGCCTTTTAATTCAAAATATTGAGAAGCAACGATATAGTTAATAATTTGATTTTGTCTCAAAATTGATTTATTGCCATTTGCACTAGAATAGCCGAACTTTAATATGTGAACAGCAATAACTAGTAATTTCATTGGCAATTATTAAATAACACTGAGAAACCGAAAGAAACTCTTTTTTTGTTTCAGAAAGAAAAATATGTGATTGTGATAGTATTTTTTCTCCTGAATTCAAATATATGATATCGGTGTTTTTCCATCACGCAAGGTTTCCAAGGGACAGGCATTTATAATTGCAAACACTAATATTTTCTACATTCGTAACTACACAATATTCGAACATTCGGACTCACCCAGAAAGTAAGAAATTACGATTTTCTCCTATATTTCGCCTGTGGAGCATCCCTCTTGATAGTCCAACAATAATTGGCCAGCATATTAGGATTCCATTTGCCTTGATATATCTTTTCCATAACTGAAATCTCCAGAGTTAGCTCATTTGGTTTTATTTTACAATGGACAAATGGACGAAAAAACGTTTATTAAAAAATAATTATTTAAAGCCATTAATTGAAATTGAAATAAAAAAACTGTGGGTGTTGGAGAAATTCCGAATACATATTTGAAAACACGATAAAAACTGCATTAAGTACAACTATTGGTACTCATGACACAAAAATCATTTTGACCAGTGTAATTTATGCCTAGCGTCCTCTCTGATTCTTGAAATTATTCTGATGTCTTGAGGATAAAGTAAAATTGTATGAAATACACAATATAATTTATGTGTGGACTGCAGTAGGATACAAAGAAATTGGAGATAGGTTTTAAATATTCATAAAAAGGAACGTCTGGAAAGAACAAAGATATATGGATTCAATACCGTCCCTATGGGAGAACACAGAGGAAAAGATTATGGAACAAAAGAAATATTGTACCTCTATGAATCTCGACACTTCAAATGTTTTCATACGAAATACGATCGTCTTTCTTATTTGTCTTATGAGGATGGATTTACTTACTGCGTTCTTTACAAGTTCTGATAACTCGCTTGGTATATCATATAAAAATATCGCAAATTGGAAATATGATATGTTTTCCATATAAACAAGATCTATTATTTTTGTCGAATTTGATGTTTAGGTATACTATGAAAATATAAGAATCTTCTTCGCTTTATTTTACATATGGGAAGAAAAGAGGGCGTGTCTAAAGTAACATCATAAGTAATGCCACGAGGGAATTTATCTAGATAATTTGGAAATCAAGAGTGGCATTTGTTAGGACTATTTAACAAATGAAATTAAGCTGTTTGCACACAAATCATTATTTAAATATAGTTATTTCAAAATATTTATATATTTAATGTAACGGCGATGTTTGAAAACAAATGAGAAACGATTGTTACGCTTGTTCATCACTGCAACCAAATCATATTATTTATTGCCAAAGGATCGCAATGTTGTAACAATGCATCCTAGTGGAGAAATTTATAACCAACATTAAAGGTATTAATTAATTTCTGATGTCTTATGATGTAAATATGTCAATTATATTTTTCTGCAACGTCATTTCCTGGAAAATAATTCGTTTAAGAAAGTGCAAACAGTGTTTTTTTGTGGTATAATCAATTGCTACAAATGTTTTTATATTAACTCCCGCATGCGCTAATCTGCTGACATTCATGTACTATATATACTATCTGGTAAGCCGTATTTCTTCAAGAGTAGTCACTGCAAAATAATGCTATGGCCTATTCAGAATGTCAAAAGGAGGTGCTTTCTTTAATATGATAAACTTCACTTTATAAATTCGAGGCGAAACACGACTTGATGGGTTATAAATAAAAAATCATTGAAATGTGATTGGTCATTGACTCCAATTTGGGGCATGAGTTAAATAGTCATTGAATGCAAATTCGTACATCTTTATCGATAGTATTAAAATTGACAAATATAGTAGCCTACTACTGCTAAGAGAATTGTTACTTTTATGTTCTGGAATATTGAAGTATTTGCCGATGAAATATTAATGCACCCGGCTAATTTCCTTACAATTTGGTTTGAAAATATTGCAACATACAAAATTATTTTTTAGCTTATTCTTAAGTTATGTGCATGAAAATTATGTCACAAATTAAACAAGTCTTCCTGAACATAATGGCACTCTTACTTACTTACTTACTTACTTACTCACTGGCACTATCGAACCGAAGGTTCATGGCCGCACGGACATAAGCTCTCCATACATCCCTATCCTAATGCTTTCCAATCATTCCCTGTATAATCTACTTCCCTTAAATTATAGTTAATGTTGTTCTCTCACCTCATTCTTGGTCTACCAACTGGGCGTTTTCCCTCTGGCTTTCCTACAAGAAGCTTCCATGCACGTCTTTCATTCCCCATACGCGCAACATGTCCTGCCCATCGCAGTCTACGAGACTTAACTGTTCTTATTATATCTGGCTTCCTATAAAGACCATGTAGTTCATTGTTATGTAGTATTCTCCATTCACCTGTCTGTTCATCTCTCTTTGGTCCAAAAATTTTCCTAAGAACTTTATTCACAAATACTCGTAATCTCCTTTCCTCCCTTAAAGTAAGAGTCCATGTTTCGCACCCATATAATATACAGGTAGAATAATAGTTTTATATATCTTCAGCTTTAACGTTTTTTGAAAGGAGTTGGGACATCAAAAGTCTCTGCAATGCATAATAGCATGCATTTCCAGAAATTGAGCCTATGTTTCATTTCTTTGTGCATCTCATTCCTATTTGTGATTATTGTTCCTAGGTATTTGAATTCAGCCACTTCCTCAAAATTTCCCCTCATTTGTCATTAGCTGCCCATTTCCATTATATACTGAATTTCTATGTGTGACCATATATTTAGTTTTTACTGATATTTACTTCCAGTCCTAATTTCTTAGTGTTACTCAATAGTGTGTGCGTGTTGGCCTTTAGTATCTCCTCGCTATCGGCCAGTAGTACTACATCATCAGCATAAACTAACAGCTTATTAACTACCATTCAGTTGTAAGCCTTCCTCATTCTCTAAAGGATTATAATGGCATGCTCTAGTACAAAATTACATAGTAGAGGAGATAGGCAATCTCCTTGCTGCAAAACCCATTCTGGATTTCAAAAGTGTCTGAAAACTGTTTGCCTACACGCACCCTACTCTTTGAGCCATTTAGACACATTCGTATAAGTCTAACTAACTTTTTAGGAATTCTGAACTCCAGCAGGATACTATATAACTTCTCCCCCTTAATTTTAATCATATGCTTTTTTGAAGTCTACATATAGTTGATATACAGTACCATTATATTACCATTTCTTCTCTAAAATCTGTCTTATACTGAAAATCTGATCTGTTTGTAGACCTGTTTCTTCTAAATGCACATTGATGATCTCCTAGAATGTCATCAATATAGGGAGTAAGTCTGCTTACTAATATATTTGTTAGAATTTTGTACGAAGTTGAAAGTAATGATGATGCCCCTGTAGTTGTTGCAATCAGTTTTATCTCCTTTCTTATAAATTGGTACGATAATTGATTCTTTTCCATTCATCTGGAAGAGCTTCTTTTTCCCCAAGTCATACTAAGAAGCCAGCGTGTCTTGCCTCATCAATTTTTCCCCCTGATTTTATCAGTTCTGCTGGATCTCATCTGAACCTGATGCTTCATACATCTTCAATTTTTCAATCGCATTTCAACCTCTAATGCACTTGGCTCTGCGACTAGCATTTCTGCTGTCTGTAACTTATCCTCCTCAATGTCCTGTTCTGTATGTGCATTTAATAGCTGATTAAAGTAACCTTTCCATCTATTTAATATACTCTTAGAACCTGCAATCATATCCCCATTTTCATTCCGAATTATGTTTGTTCTACCTGAAACCCCTTCTTCTCTATACTAATTCCCTGATATAATTCTCTAATGTTCCTATTTTTTGCATTCATTTCAAGATCATTAATCTTCTCTCTCAAATATTCCCTCTTTTTACTCTTTAGTAACTTGGTGGTTTCTCCGCCTAACACTACCCAATTGCTCTAAATTTACCTCATTTGTCTCGTGTAACCATTTAATTTTTGCTAGCTTTCTTTTCTTTACAATGTCGGCACATTCCTCATCAAACCATTTCTTGTTTTGCCTCTTTTTTAAAAAACAACCTATGCATTCTGATGCTGACAATTTAATAGTATCTCTTATTGCCTCCCATTCTTTATTTATATCACTTTCTTCTTCGTTTGCCACATTGCCATCTGAAGATTCCAGTACTTTCAAATCTATTAGCAATTTTGATTTGGTATTCTTGCCACCATTTCATCATTTTTGAAGTTTTTTAATTCATATTTTACAGAATCATCTTTAGCGTTCGTTCCTCTCATAAGCGATAGCCTGTGTCTGATTTTCACTCTGACCAGATGATGATCCGAATTGCAGTCTGTCCCTCTAACTGATCTAACATCAATGATGCTACTGTGCCAGCGTTTATCCACTAATACATGATCTATCTGGTTCCCGAGTTTCTCCATCTGGGGACGTCCAGGTGTATTTATGAATATCCTTATGCTGAAATGTTGTGCTCTTAACAATGAGATTCTTTGATGTGGCAAATGTGACTAATCTACCCCCGTTGTCGTTACTATATTCATGAAGACTGAATTTGCCTATTGTTGGTTTGAATATCTCTTCCCGCCTCACTTTTGCATTAACAATCTCCTAAGACAATTTTCATATGATATCGTGAAAGGCTATCAAATAAGCATTCTAATTCTTCATAGAACTCATCCTTGATCTTGTCATCTTATCTTCTGTGGGGGCATGTACATTTACAATTATAAAATCATGTCGTTTACCCTTTAGAATTATGTATGGATATCCTATCACTAACAAATTTAATATCTCGGATAGCGGATATGATCCTCCTTCTGACTAAACAACCCGTTCCAAATGCAGGTCTTTCTGCACCCCCATAGTATAATGCAAAGCTTCCTGATTCCTGACTACCTTCTCCTGGCCACCTAACTTCCTGTAAAGCGACTATATCCAAGGGCGATTTATCCAATTCCCGCGTACGCCGTAGCGTAGTGGTTATGGCACTGAGCTACAAGCCGGAGGGTCGAGGGTTCAAGTCCCGTTGGGGTCAGGATTTTTAAACTGACCCAAATCCTCTGGCGGCACAATGACCCTGGGGTCGACTCAGCCTCTAACTGAAATGAGAACCAGGCGCTTGTTCTGGGGGTAAAGGCGGCCGTCACGCAGAGCTGACAACCTGGCTGACATAAAGTGCCGAATGTCTAGAAAAAGTGGGAGCCTTAACCTCCTACTACCCCAAGGACCTCACGAGGCCTGTTGTGGGATCACTTTACTTTTTGTGGGGCACGCCGTAGCGTAGTGGTTAAGGCACTGAGCTACAAGCCGGAGGGTCGAGGGTTCAAGTCCCGTTGGGGTCAGGATTTTTAAACTGACCCAAACCCTCTGGCGGCACTATGGCCCTGGGGTCGACTCAGCCTCTAACGGAAATGAGTACCAGACGCTTGTTCTGGGGGTAAAGGCGGCCGTCACGCAGGGCTGACAACCCGGCTGACATAAAGTGCCGATTGTCTAGAAAAAGTGGGAGCCTTAACCTCCTACTACCCCAAGGGCCTCCGGGTCTGTTGTGGGATCACTTTACTTTTACTTTTACTTTACCGCGTTAATATCTCTAGTGCCCCGCTATTGTATAAAGTCCTAACATTCCATGTTCCTAGGAACATGTCCCCGTGTTTGAGCCTTTGGCATGGGTTCCCTGAAGTAGTCCCCGCCCGGAGAACCGAATGGGGGACTATTTGACCTCCGGAAAATTTTACCCCAGTAGAACCCATGTCCGCATTTCTTGACGGTTGTATTTTTACGGTGAAAGATCGTCACTCTTTCGACCAAGGTACTTATTTCGTCTGGCTTATCACCTTCGACCAGTCCGGCATGGATAACCCTATCGGCAGCAATGCTACCGCTGGCATAGCTCTCAGGATCATTTAAGCACCCAAGCCACTCCACCACGACAAGGTAAAGATACCATGGAGGGTAATGACACTCTTGTTAACTTTTTAGACACATTTCTTCATGAGTAATTTAAAATACAAAAAAAAAATGGAAATAAAAAATCCAACTTCTTAAAAGTTTTGTCTTGGTACAATTTTCTCAAAACTACTTATCCGATTGCTTCTAAAATTTATTGTGTTATTGTCCATAGTACATGTGACAATAATAAGATTTGCTTGTGTTCGGATATAGATTGTGATTTATTTTTAAAAAAAATTGAATACCAAAAAAAAAAAATGTTAAAAAGTTTGCATACTTTTTTAAAAATTTCAAACTTTATCAATAGCACAAAGATATATTTGCCTTATTATTATACAGCTCTTTAAACTGCATATCCATGCCAAAAATTATTGTATCTTCCATAGTTTCAGAGAAAATTGTACTAAAATATGAAACAAATACAAGTTACGAGAAAATGCAAAACAACAAAAAATGCGCACATTAGTAGAACACAGAGAAGCCCTTTATAAAAATAATTTTTATGGGTTTAAATGTCCAAAATCGACAAAATAATATTACAGATCGATAAAATAGAACTTCCTGGATTTTTCAAGCAAAAAGAAAAATCAATTTTTTTAACCCAGATAAATACTGTGTGCCCTTAAAGCTCTATGTTCTGCTAATATAATGTGTTTGTACACAGACAGTATCAGCCTACAATAAAATATAGTTCTCATGCAGGCATTGCGTAAACTAAGTGAATTCCACAGCGATCTAATTTATGATCCGAATTATCACATTTATGGAATATACCGGCAATTTCTTTTTGTTATTTAAATTTTATGTATCCAACTATGTTGTGATAAACATAGATGGCGGCAGATAGAACGATTTTAAAATTACGGCTTTCTGATAAATCCCTACTTCTAATAGGCAAATTCGATGGTTTTTAAGAATACTTAACTCTTTTTTATAAGATAAAAAATTAAAAATGTACCTGTTGGCAGGTGCCGTCGTTCTCAACTTTCTTAAATAATGCATTTAAAATATTATTTGGAGGCCTTTTGGAAGTTAACTTCCATCGTCAGCAGAATGAGTATTTGCAACTAGTTGTTGTATCTAAGACGTTGTAGACTTGATGGTCTGATGTGTCGATATGAATTTTAAGAGTATTATTTTATTTCAATGGCATACACCAAGTTTCGATGCTAAAAAAATTAGTCTTCAGAGCTATATTTAAATTTTCGTTTCAGGTAAACCCAATTTCTAATGCTGGATAACAAACTTATTTATCGTATCAGTTATTTAAATCTGGCGGACCGCAGTGAAAATAAAATGGTGAGTGTTATTAGGTAAATTGTGAAATTCTAAAAACAATAAATAATCTCTTCTCGTTAGTTTTCATCTGTTTTTAATAAAATTATTAAATGAGTGAAACCAATTGTTGCAGGCCTATCTTATAAGTAGAGCTATGATGTTTATGTACTAAAAGGTAAGATTGGAACATAGTATAATGAGAAGTTAGACTTCTGACTGTCTTTTGTTTTGGTTTCACACACAAACAGTTGAATAATATATACTATCTGTGTTGTAATCTTATCTTGTATTACATACAAATCCTAGCCCAACTTATAAGATACATTTTGAATTTAACGGTTAGAATACGTAAGTTAGGCAGAAATAAAGGAATTTATATTTTTAAACATCATCTAATATAGGCTATAAAAATTAATGTTTGTTTGTTTGTTCGTACTTTATGCGCGGCCATACCGTTGATCCGATTGTGATGGGGTTTTCTGCAAAATGTTCAGGAGATTCCTGGGATGAAGATAGGCTATAATATAGTTGTGATATTCAACCACTTCACTCCTAAAAATCACCTTTTGTAGTGAAAAACGTGAAATAAAGTCGCTGCCTAAACCATAACAAATACACCAAATTAATGTACACAGAATAGAATATCTCAAAAACTCTACAAAAAAGTCCGCGACAGCATCCCTATGTTTATCTTTTACGGATAACTCACAATAACCATTTTTGTCTTTCATTGATGCCAAGAAGATCGGGATAAGCAGATTCCCGGGCAAGCATAACAGCGCAAGGCTGGTGGTAAAAACACATTAATATTTATTTAGGAGTAGCAGCGCACGCCGGGTATTACCTAGCTATTTATAAAAAATCGTAAATATTCTGGGCTCGTCCTTGTAGTGCTGTTATTAGTTGCTGCACATAACTACAAGGCCTTTTTTTTTTCAACACTAAAATGTTTCCATTTGTCGTATAATACAGGTCAATTAAAAGTGAATGGGACAAAAATAAAATATTCGTGTGAGTAATGTATTGAATTTATTTCTTCTTCTTCTTCTTCCTTCCAAGTATTAGGCCAAGGCCTGTTACGATCCTATAGAAAATTTTCCCTCCCCGGGAAATTCTCGTATAAGACTTGAAAGCATACTAATAGTCCCTTCGATTGGTGCTGGCCAAAGGAAGGCAAGACCAGTGATGGGGCTGCCATCTTATAGCCTCTGGTCAGGCTTTTCTGGAGAAGAAAAGAAAATAAAGGAAAGAAAAAATGGAAGAAAGGAAAGACTCCCTAGCCCTCGGATGCCCTAATAGCGTCGGGGTCGAAAAAAACAAGAGTTAACCAAGAGAGGTTAGATAGTAAAGTTAAAAGAGTGCAAAACACAACTAAGTGGAAGAAATATTTTGCTCAGCTTGGGCACCTTGTGGTCGCCATCCACATATCCCCTAGATGAGGACCCCTGAGGGTTGAATTTATTTTACAAATACAAATGTAGCATGAAATTAATTTTACATGTTTCGGTCTGCAACAATGAAAACAAATATTGGCGATGTCATTATAGGAACTATTAATCAAAATTGTTTCAGCGATTGAAATTTTCGCTAGTTGACAGAGTGCACCCGACTTCGTTTAATAGCAATAAAATATCCCCCATATTGGCGTAACTTATCACCTTAGTCATCGGAATGAGGGTCTTCCAGAAAGCTCAATTGGGCGTGCTGGATGGAATCATATGCATTAAAGTTCTGCATCCCAGGTCACCCGATATGCGTTGCACTTAAAAAAGTTTTATTTTTGCTTATTATATTTACTTTGAGTAAGTTTTATATGCTAGAGTTTTCTATTTAATGTAATATTGATAATTATTTAAGACTCCACCGCTGTGGTCTCGAGGGTAGCGTGCTGCGTTGTCACGCAGCGGGCCAGGGTTAGATCCCCCTTCGGGACAGTTTTTCTGGGTGAGGTTTTTATCGGGGTTTTTCTTCACCAGTACGACAAATGACAGGAAAACTTTAAGGCCCAAACGATCCCCGAAATCATATGGCCATCCCAATCATCATCATTCATGTTAATCTTAGATTAAGCTTAGGATTAGGGACTCTCCTGGCGCACCGCTGTCATCATCATCATCATCATCACCCATCATATCATCGGGGCAACGTAACTCCGCCTTCCAGGCGCCCCAACCGCAGAAGTGGGTTACAAGTACGCCATGCCAGGAGAGAACACCAGGAATGTCGAAAGATAACCTGGGGCATTTGCAAAAAAATATTTTAGAAGATTTGCAGTGGAGAGTATTAATTATTAAAGTTGTTTAGAGTTAGTTATTTTCTTGAACATTGATTAAATATGTACCAGCAGTCGCTGTTATGCATAGAATGTGAGTAAACATTTTTAGTTATTTTCTGTCCAGCCTAAGAAAGACACTCCAGGAAAATAAATGGGTGGGTAATCCACGAAGCACATGATTGCTGCAGTTACTGCGATTTGTTGATGACCAAAGCACAGAGTAGCGGAAGCGAAAAAATAGATCATGTACTCTTCTTCCTCTAAGCATGAAAGCTGGCAGCTTGTTGCGTGTTCATTCACTACAGGTCCGGGGTATGGTGACATCCTTCCATCGTAGTTGTGGTCTTCCTAATGACCTTTTCTGCTGAGGTGTCCAGTCACGTACTTTCTTCACTAATCTACTGTTCTCCATTCTATCTATGCGATCGTTCCAATTTAATCTTCTATCATTTATCCAGAGGTTTATAGGTTCAATTTCACATTCCTCTCTAATAACAGAGCTGCGAATTTTCTCTCTCAGCGATTTTCCTTAAAACTTTCATTTCGGTTGTTTCATTGATTTTTTTTGCACTTGATTAATATAATTACTTATTGAAGCGGCAGCTTGATATTGACATTTTGTAGATGTAGTATGATTATTCCTCTATATTTCAATTTACTGATGAGGAAGATAATATAATATACACACATATTTATCTAATATATTAAGTATATTTGACTTCCAATCAAAAAGTTTGTATTTGCAAGATAAATAAAGCTATTTATGTTAACTATAGTTGATCAGAATACAGTATATACCTACATATTTCTTCGAAGGTCGGAGACTAACTAAAAATTTGCATTTGTTTGAAATTGAATTATTCTTGAGAGGAAGTTGAATGTCAGTTACAAATATGCCGGCTGTCGGGTGGTTTATGTTAACTCGGTAATAAAATGTGTGATCAAAATTATTAGAAGCACAAAGGAAAATTGTTAAAGCGCGGTGAAGAACGGTGTTAAATGTATTTTGTAAGTTTATGGAGCATAATCCTGGTACTTTAGTAAACAATATAGTTAGATTAACTGCAGAATATACTGGTGTGTAGGAGAGTAGTGTTGTACATGTTTGTAGGGAATTAAAAGAAACTGGTAATATCAAAACGCCAACAAGAAGAGGAAAAGGCCTAAATCTATTTTAAGAGTGGTGGACAATTTCGTGAAGTGTACAGTTCATTACAAGGCGCATAAGTTTTTTTTTTCAATTCCTCGATAAGGAAAGTCTCCCTTGCCAGTAGGTACACTAGACGGCTTCTTGTCGTTCTTGATACTCCTATTGCTCTTTTTATGTATGTAGCTTTCACTTTTTCCAGTGTTCAGATTAGCTTCTGTAAGATGTGGTCATATGATTTCTATCCCGTAAGTTATTATTGTGAGGATCTTTACATTGACTATTTAACTCATGCCCCAAATGGGAGTCAACGACCAATCACGTTTCAATGATTTCTGTTTTACAACCAATCACAGTCGTGTTTCACGAAATATTTACCAGTGTTAAATTTACCATATTAAAGAAAGCTCGCACCGTTTAATATTCTGAACAGGTCTGACCATTATTTTGCAGTGACCGAGGAGCTTGCAGGAGTAAATATAAAAACATTTGTAGCAATTTATTATACCACCAAAAAAAAAAAAAAAAAAACCACTGTTTGTACTTTCTTAAATGTATTTTTTCCCAGGTAATAATCCAGAAAAATATAATTGTCATATTTACATCATACGACATCAGAAATGAATTAATATACAGTTTGATGTGTTTCATTTTTTCTCCACTAGAGAGCATTCTTACAATATTGCGTTCCTTTGGCAATAAATATTATGATCTGGTTGCAGTGATAAACAAAAGAAGCAGATGAAGCGTACCTATCGTTCCTCATTTGTTTTCAAACATCGGCGTTTACATTAAATATATAAATATTTTAAAATAACTATAGTTAAATAATGATTTGTGAGTAAACAGCTTAATTGTATTCGTTAAATAGTCCTAACAAATGCCACTCTTGATTTCCAAATTCTCTAGGTACATTGGAAACCACTCGTGGCATTACTTATGAATAGTTTCATCGTTGATTCCAGGCTTAGAGCTTGTATATTACGTATATCATTCATTGCCATTATTGCTTGCGTTGATCTTTCTGCTAAGTGTTTTGTGGAGCTTCTTCCACTGGGTTGTAAAGTAATGCCTAGATATTAAACTCCTTTTAAGACTACGCAGGAAAAGAGAGGAAGTATGGCCGGAATTATTCAGCACCGGAGCGATGATAGACAGGAACTGGACAGAAGCAAATTTCCAGATAAGACACGTCGTCACAAGATTAAGTGTGCATGGATTCCACCACCTAATGTGTACAGATAAAACATTCCATGACCCGAAGATGTCATGCATATGCGAAGTGTGTGAACAGAAATGCGAAAGATATCACATCGAAATGTGTAAACAAAGAACAAAAACAATTTGTGATTACGCAAGACCAAGTTTGTGTTAGTGATTGTTAGCTGTGTTATCACCTTTGCACATTTGTGCGCAATCCATTTATTTATACAAGTTTTTTTATGTTATTACTATAAGTACAGTTATTTTAATTTAAATGTTTGATTTGAATTAATTTGTTTAATATTAACAATTCTAATTTAATTAATATCGACATACCATTGTGAATGTTAATACAACCTGCAACATTAAAAATTAAAATTATTATTGTGCATTAATTTATCGGCTGTATAAACAGCTGACAGAGTGCGCCTGCACGTGCTGCGCGGAGTAATACATTCGGAAGTTAAGTGCCAAAGTGTGCTTCTTACGTTGGACAGATAATAGTAGTTAGTTCTTAAAAATTAAGGGATTTAGATGGAAATTTTTAACCGAAGTTTAAATTTTAATTTACCTTTATTTTATTTGTAACTAGCTAATACCCGACGTGCGCTGCTACGCTTAAATGAATGAAAATTAATGTTGAATAAATAATAGGAAAAACAATTATAAATTTATACTTTTTTATATACCCCATGCTGATTACCCGATGTTATTGACATAAATGAGCTGAAATACGAAAATTAATGTGTTTTATGTTTAGTTAAATAAGTGGTAGGAAACATTTATATCATAATTATTTTTAGATACCCCGTGCTGTTTACCCGGCGTTGTCCGAGGATCTACTCATCCCGATCTTCTTGGCATAAATGAGCTGAAAGACAAACATTAATGTACTTCTTATGATTAGTTGAATAAGTAAAATGAAAAATAATTATAAACGTATATCGTAATTATTTTAAGATTCTCCGTGCTGATTACTCTGTGTTGCCCGGTAATCTACTTATCTCGACCCTCTTGACATAAATGAGTTAAAATACAAAATTCGTTATTGTGAGTTATCCGTAAAAGAATACCCGCCATGTGCTGCTATGCTTGCACAGGAATCTATGTACGCTCGATCTTCTTGGCATCAATGAAAGACAAAAATGGTTATTTTGAGTTATCCGTAAGAGATAAACATATGCTGTCGCAGAGCTTTTTGAGATATTCAATTTCTGTGTAGGCTACATTAATTTTGTTAATTTCTTATGGTTTAGGCAACGTAAGCCATTTAAACGTGCAAAGAACTTCTTTTTTCATGTTTTCCACTACAAAGGCGATTTTTAAGGGTGTAGGAGTTGAGTATCACAACTCTCTTATAACCTATGTTCATCCCGGGAATCTCCTGAACATTTTGAAAAAAGCCCCATCATAATCGGATCAACGGTATGACCGCGCATAAAGTACGAACAAACAAACAAAACAAACAAACATTCATTTTTATATGAGTATATTAGATGAAACTCCGATTTCCGATTGAGGGTCTTCCCACTTTTCAGCGGTTGCCCTTTTACCAGCCGGCTGCTGGCCCTTCACATCCACATGTGTCAATCACAGAGGTAGATGATCAACAGCCAGTGTAGGGGTGACATGTGGTTAGCATGTCGATTCCCCCAGCTGTTATAGCTGGTTCCTCAACCTGGAACCGCTACTTATTGTAGCTACCCAATTGCCTCACGATGCTGGGTGGGCACCGGTCCCCATACTGGCCGAAATACCGTGAGAAAATTTCTTCCCCCATGGAGACTCGAACCAGCGCAAGTCCCGTAGCTCTGCGCCAAGGCTTCCTACCTTAACCGCTCGGCTACGAAACTATGAAACTATGAAATCTAATTAATAGACTAAGATTAGATACTCTCTTATTTATGGATTAAATATTATACTGGGGTAGTAATAGTTATGGTCTTGAAACTTAAAGAATTTGGCGGTATCTGAGTCCTTTAGAGGAATCTGTCCCGTGATGTCCACTTTGAACCTTACTTAAATTTACGGTTTGTATACCGCCGTATATGAACATCTTTTTCAGGGCTAATTTTCTAAAAAAAATTAATAAATAGTATTTCAGGTCAAGGTGCAATTTATGTTTAAGTGGCAATGGTACAATTTTAATAAAACGGATTATTAAATTGAATGTTCATATGAATTGTATAGATTATAGTTAACTCTATTATCTTGGAACGAGTCTGACAAGAAATGTATTATTGCACAGACATCTGGTGTGTTACAAATGAATACCTTTTTTTAACATCCTGTGAATATCCATAGAAACTTCGAGAGCTAATATTTCATTCTAAATTTGTAAAATAAATTCCATTCAATAGTTACAGGGAATTAACTACGTGTAAGAGAAAAATACGCGTTTAGATTGCAGGCCTAGGTGGCTCAGATGGAAGAGCATTGACATAGAAAGCTGGGTTCAAACCCCAGTCTAGGCGTATATTTTTCTTTTCAAATATAATTTGTCCATCATTAAGATGTTTAAAAACGAATAATATTAACATTGAAAGAAGCACTACTGGCTTTATAAGTAATGTTTAAAATCCCAATAAAAAGTCTTCTTAATAAAGAAGCCGCCATTTGCAAAAATCGTAGCAACGGCTCGTAGCATTTGGGGTTAGGAAATTAACTATGTGTAAGAGAAAAATACGCGTTTAGATTGGAGACCTAGGTGGCTCAGATGGAAGAGCATTGACATAGAAAGTCAAAGGTGCTGGGTTCAAACCCCAGTCTAGGGCAATATTTTTCTTTACAAATATAAGTTACACGATTGTTTTACTTTTCTACCACTCATTTAGTATTCTTCTTCCTTTCATGTGATAGACCTAGTGGTCTGTTACGGTCTCAATCCAACGTTTGAAGGGTCTGCCCAAAGATCTCTTGCCTGGTGGCTGGTAATTTAAGATTTGACGCGGTAATTCTTGTTCTGCTCATTCTTCTTACGTGATATTTCCAGTTGTTTCTCTATTTTTGTACATATTCCATGACTGATTCTGTTTGTAATTTTCTGAGAATCTCAGAATTCCTTTTATTGTCTGTTCTTGAGTAACCTGCAGTAAGTCTCATAAATTTCATTTCTGTCGCGGTTAGTCTTTGTTCATCTACAGTGCGAATTGTCCAGGCTTCACTGCCGTTCATTTTGAATTGCCCTGTGCATTTCTCAATTACCGATTGTCGTAGGTTTTAAATCAACATCTCAGTTGAAAAATTGTTAGCGAACAGGTAACAACCTACAAGGAATCTGTCAACCATTGCATTCCGAAACCAACTTGAAGTTCCTTCGAGAGAAGCGTTGTGATGTACCGTGGCGGTGTTAAAAAAATATGTCGCTTTTAACTGCAAGAGACAGAAATCGAAGCCTGAATCCAGCAATAGAAACCCACTGGGCGAAGCAATTTTACGTCCCGGCTTCAAAACAGCAGTGTGGAATGATGCGGGACGCGGCGCGGACGGCAGGTTGCGAGGATTATTCAATCTACCAAATCAGAAGACCAAATAAGAGATTTGGCGCTATACGTTATCCGTTCTTAGTGATCCTAACATAAACAAACGCCAATTGTATCCTTCAGCCATTCGCGCCACAATTACTGTCACATTGACAGGTAGCACATGTGAAGTATACAAAACATGTGATCGTTGAATGGGGTAGAGTACAAGGAAGCTAGTGAGATTTTTCACTGAACTTGTGAAATACATTTAAAATAACCGCCTTTCTTTACGACTAATCAAAGGTTTGCAAAACGTGTTTTAAAATTTTAGATGGCAATACAGAAAAGGGGATACTCGATACCTTCAGCCATTTTGTTGCATCAGAATCGACTACATCATCGATATGTAATAAAATATTTTAAGATGTTGCACCGGGACTTGAACCCTTTAACCACGCGATCTACTACACCGCGTGTTGGTGCTGGATCAAACCATTGTTGTTGACGAATATTTTGAATAGAAAACATAGACTGCTCAAATTAAGATATCTTTGCCCGGGCCCATAAAAGGCAAAGATTAATTCAACTTTCATTAATAAATTATCAAATATGTAATGTGCAGTGAGCTACAAGCTATAACCGTGGAAGCTTTAAGGAAAGAGGAACTCACATACGCTTGAGTAAGCTTTGGAATTTTACTTTCATATCTGAGATAGGCTAGCTACTAAATAAATAGGCCAAAGTACTTAAAAATAGACAACTAAAGTTTTAATGCGAGTTAAAAAGTATAGTCAGATATAACATTGAAAATAAATGAATAAATAATTAATTTAACAAAGAAAATAATGATATCCTTGATCATCTATACAGAAATAATATAAACAAACATACGTACAACATGACGCTCACACTAGTCCAGCCTAGGGTCGTGGTACACGGTCCTTGCGACCCCACCCTGGCCTGAAGGAGTAATAAACCAAACTAGCTCTTCTGAGCTATATCGACCAGACTCGTACTGTAGAAAAACAGATGATCCTCCGATGTTAGAAAACACGGCTCTTTATGAGAGTTCACAAGGAGAGGGGAGTATGCGCGATAGCACACGGCGCTACTAGGACAGGAAGGGGTAGGTAGGGGAGCATTTAGCACTGTTCACAAAGATCACACACGAAATGGAGACGTGATGACGTATTAGTTGCGCAGTATGACGTAATCCCTGTATCGAAATGTTGATTTCGGTACAATGCATTTATTGATTAGGTATATTTTAGAATATATTATATGTTCTAAATATTATTATTTTCATTCACGAAGAATAACAAGTATATTCAGAGGACATATTTTTAATTTAATGAAGGTAACTACTTTTGCGCGTACTTATTGCTTATACAACGTACGTCGGTGCCCATAACCAATGAAAAGCGAGCAGGTCACATGATTTTGTTTTGATGAGGATCACTTTAAGAGCTGACAGCCTTTAGATATTTGTGCCTTGCAGTTAACAGCGGCAGATATTTTTTTGGACACGGACTTGGTACAACGCTACTCTGGGAGAAATTTCAAGGTAGGATTTGGCATGCAATTGTTGACAGTTCCCTTGTTAGTATCAAACAATTCGTTAGCGTATTTATAAACGAAATTAAATCCGCCGCCAATACAGCTGCGTTGGAACAAATAATTCGTATCAGACAGACGCTAAATTACAATAACAGAACAACTAAAAATACGAAAAACAAGAAAAACACAAAATAAGTAGAGTATAAAAGTAGTAAAAATAAAATTTTCCTATAATGTTCATATATCATGAATATCATTTCTCTTAATGTAAACATTTTCTGACAATCACCAACAATTAAAGGCATTTTGCCATAAATTCGAAATCTGATTAGTAATTACAACTTTTATCATAATCCCCTCAGAATGAGTACAGCTTTATTTGAACACCATTATAGTATATTACGATGCGAGGTTGGCAAGTGGTTTTTACAGAAGTGAGGAAAATGTTTAAAAACCGAGCGACAGCCAGGTTTTTAATTTCCGAGATTCTGTAAAACACTTCATAAACGTGCGTTGTACATTATTTTTTGCGCGATGCTCTTTCCAAAATAATAAATAATAGTAAAATAGTAACATCTTTGTTGGATATATTTGCGTTTATTATAAACAACTAACGTTAACAGTGTGGGCAATGTTTATTAGTTGAAACTACAGGAGACCGTGACACCAATCAGTGATAAAATGGCGGCAAATATGTATTTATTGTTTTATATTGTTTCAAAGAAAGTTCAGCTCATTTAAAATGCGTGGTTTGTTTCGGTATAATGTATATTAACACTACCTTTTGGATATATTTTTGTAGATAAATTGTAAGTAGTATACATAAAGGGCAGTGATTTTACTTCCCGCACGAGGTTTGAAATATGTAATATTACAGTATAGTTATTTAGGTTGGCAACCCCGCAATGCAAGGAGTTGAACTTTCGATCATGGTCGCCATTGCTGAAAGTGCGACAAAACGCACTATTGTGCAAATATATATATGTATATATATTAATGCATTACTTACCATAACTTCTTCTCCACTCTCTCTGGGTTATCTTAATTTGTAGCATAAATCTGTAGGGAGAGAAAAATAAATGTATGTAAATATCACGGCTGCACATGAATGAATGAATGGAATTTATTGCCTTTTTCTCAAAAGAAAAGAGATACATATGTATTTACATTGCGCATGGGCCTGCTTGGCTGTACGTACATTATTTTTCCATGAACAAAAGAAAAAAAAAACAAAAATAATCATAATATAAACAAATCGCTACCTGCTACACACGTGTATCAAAACAATGAATATATATAAATAAAGTCTATGTCTACAACTACATACACATTGATACATATCTACACTCATCCATGAAAATACATGTGTATAGATATAAAAAGTCTCATTCTGTATATAATATTAATTTAAAAAATGCTATAAAACAAATGAAAAAAAAGTGTCTGCACATAATCTATAGCCTTATATCGTCGCTTAAGAAACAATACCGCATAACTGACACTTTTGGTGAAATTGACATTTTTATACTGTTAGCATCACGGAAGAAGTGCACTCAGTTCTAACATAGATTGGGATGCCATTTTGTACCATGACCTTGCTAAACTTATAGATACAATGGTTTCAATTCATAGGTACTAAGGGGAAAAGTAAACAGTTTTTTTGTTTCTCGTGTAAAATGTTTATTTTGTTAGTTACGCGGTATTGTTTCTTAAGCGACGATATCCTCATGTGGGACAAGGCTGCTCCCTAGCAGGAGTATCATAACCCAGCTAATTTAGTTACGCTTATTTCCCTAAAGATATAATCGAGTTGCACGTGGTTTGCGCATAGCTCAAAGAGACATTTAATAAGCAACTAAGGTATTATTTGGATGGAAATACCTATTAAATTTTGCTCAGAGTCTGCAATTTAAGCTCGAGTTCCTTTTACGTGCCCGAAAATCTTCTAACACGAGAGTGGTTAAAGCATCTCCCAGAAAAATTGTCTCTTGGATTTTTTCATCCTAAAAATTGGATAGATAATTAAGATTAATTAATTCGATAATTGACTCCACATTGACTTGAAGGACTCTTGTTCCTATTAAGAAGGCTCAGGTATTTTGGTTCGGACAACATTGTGAGAAGGGTTTACTGAATTTTACGGTTATAGATATAAAATATATTTAGAAAAAATATCAATGTTTATTAGAAAAAATCATAGTTACGTAATTAGTCCTTGAATAACAAATTCTCATGTTAAAATATAAAGTATCATAAATTACCAGTAACATTTTAGTTGACTACTGTGAATAGATTCTGAGAAAATATGCATTTCTATAAATTTTATTTTAATATTAATGAAGTAGCCCCCCACCCGACTAGCGGCAAGGTGACCTTAGTGATAATTATATATATATATATATATATATATATATATAACTAATTATATTTTATTTACATACAGATTTTCATTGTTTACATATCTTTCAGTGCCTGAAATTTTATTTTCATTCTCCACTCATTTCTACCCATCCACTCCATTTCCTTCAGTCCTCTTGTTCTCATTTCAATTCTTATTCATAACTTTATATATCTTCTTCTTCTTCTTCCTTCCAAGTATTAGACTAAGGTCTGTTACGATCCTAAAGACAATTTTCCCTCCAGCGTTTCATAGGACGGCCCAGAGGTCTTCGTCCTCTTGGTATATAATTATAAACAGCTTTGGGGATCCGATTTGAACTCATTCTTTCAAGATGGTGTTTCCAATTTAGTTGGTAATGTTTAATATATTCCAAAACTGGCGGAGTCTTCAATTCTTTTAAGATATCGGTGTTCCTTTTCCGATCTCATCTGGTGTAACCCGCTGTTCTGCGCATGAATTATCATTTCACAAGCCGTTATTCTGCTTTCATGTTGTCATTTTAGTGTCCATGCTTCACTACAACTAACACTGGTCTAGCTAAAGTGTTATATAAACGTAATATAGTGTTTTTTTGTACAAGGGTTGGTTTCATAACTTTATATATATATATATATATATATATATATATATATAGTAAAAGTAAAGTGATCCCACAACAGGCCCGGAGGCCCTTGGGGTAGTAGGAGGTTAAGGCTCCCACTTTTTCTAGATAATCGGCACTTTATGTCAGCCGGGTTGTCAGCCCTGCGTGACGGCCGCCTTTACCCCAGAACAAGCGTCTGGTACTCATTTCCGTTAGAGGCTGAGTCGACCCCAGGGCCATAGTGCCGCCAGAGGGTTTGGGCCAGTTTAAAAATCCTGACCCCAACGGGACTTGAACCCTCGACCCTCCAGCTTGTAGCTCAGTGCCTTAATCACTACTCTCATATATATATATATATATATATATATATATATATATAGGTTCTTCCAACTCTTTTGTATGGTAGCGAAGTATGGACGTTGAAACTGAAGGATATAAAGAGACTTAGATCTGCTGAAATGGAGATACCTTCGGAGGACTGCAGGATACACACTACTACATCACAAAAAAAATGAAGACATCTTAGAAGAATTACACATGGAACCTTTAAAAAACAAAATTTCTGATTATAAGTCAAGATGGATGTTCATCATGTTCATCGAATGGAAGATCACAGGATACCCAAACAAATGTTAAGATATCAACCTGCAGGAAGAAGAAGACCAGGATGTCCACTCGAAATACTTTTGGATGGTGTTTCTATTGAGGCCGAATCAGGTCAACAAATGACCTAAATTCCTGAATGTACTATGATGATGATGATATATAGGTGTGTTTGTGTGTGTGTGTAACCTATTACACTGAGCAACAAAAAAGAAACGTTTTTGTCTCAGAAAGAAAAATATGTGATTCTGATAGAATTTTTTCTCCTAAATTCAAATATGATATCGGGTTTTCTCCATCAAGCAAGGTATCCGAGAGACAGCAATTTATAATTTCAAACACTTTAATATTTTCTACATTCGTAACTACACAATATTCGAACATTCGCACTCACCTAGAAAGTAAGAAATTACGATTTACTGCTATATGTCGCCTGTGGAGCATCCCTCTAGATGGCCCAACAATAATCGGCCAGCATATTAGGATTCCATTTGCCTTGATATATCTTTTCCATATCTGAAATCTCCTGAGTTAGCTCATTTGGTTTTACTTTACAATGGACAAATGGACGAAAACATTTATTAAAAATAATTATTTAAATCCGTTAATTGAAACTGAAATAAAAAAAAAACTGTGGGAGGTGCAGAAATTCCGAATACATATTTGAAAACACGATAAAAAACTGCATTAAGTGTAACTATTTGTACTCATGAGACAAAAATCATGTGGATCAGTGAAGACATGGATAGAGAATTATAAATTTGATGAAGAACAGGCGACTGCAGGATGGAGACTGGAAGGATAGAGATGAATGGGGGAAGATAATCAAAACATAATGTTGGACACAGGAAGATGTTGTACACATTTAAAGCCTGTTAGATAAAAAAATACTTAATACGAACACAATATCCTACTTAATGCGACTAAAGATTTTATATGCGATAAAAATTCATTTTTAATGTGTCTACAGGGGTCAGGATTTTTAAACTGACCCAAACCTTCTGGCGGCAGTATGGCCCTCTTCTTCTGGGGGTAAAGGCAGCCGTCACGCAGGGCTGACAATCCGGCTGACATCAAGTGCCGATTGTCAAGAAAAAGTGGGAGCCTTAACCTCCTACTACCCCAAGGGCCTCCTGAGGCCTGTAGTGGGATCACTTTACTTTACTAATGTGTCTACAAATAAGAGACAATTTTAAAAATCCGTATTTAAGAGCATTCGGCGGAGAATTATATGTACAAACTTTGAAAACTAAAATCCGTTCTGTTTCGGTGTGTGCCGTGCAATGAATAATAATTTCTCGTAAATAAATAGTGCGGTAAATGCTGTAAATAAAAGAAAGCAAAACAAAATAAAATAAAATAAACTAATTGAAATAAGGATGAGAGAGAGAGAGGAGAGGGAGAGAGAGAGAGAGAGGGAGAGAGAGAGAGAGGGAGAGCCAAGAGAGGAGGGGAGTAAGATATGGAGAGAGAGGAGAGAGAGAAAGAGAGAGAGAGAAAGAGAGAGACGAGGGAGAGAAAGAGAGACGAGAGGGAGGAGGAGAGAAAGAGAGAGAGAGGGAGAGAGAAAGAGAGAGAGAGGGAGAGAAAGAGAGAGAGAGGGAGAGAAAGAGAGAGAGAGGGAGAGAAAGAGAGAGAGAGGGAGAGAAAGAGAGAGGGGGGAGAAAGATAGAGGGAGAGAGGGAGGGAAAGATAGAGAGAGGGAGAGAGAGATAGAAAGCATAACATCTGGATCGAAACATGCGACCTCAAGCATGGGAAATAGAAGCTCGCTTCACTAGATCACAACCGTCCCTGCTAGAAACCTGAGGCGATGGAATACTCCAGGACTTACTTGTGTAATGAAATTATATATTAACTTGACTTAATTAAAATTAATCAGAGGCGTTTTGCTTTAGTAATGGAAATAAACAATCTTGTTATGTCATCTGTTTTGTAAACAAAGTAATGAGACGTTACAACCATTATTCATTTTCTATATATTATATATGAGCTGTTTCCTTTAATTAATTAATTAATTTCCCGATGTATACTAATTTATTTATATAACGAAGCCTGGTACGCATTACAAAAATTAACGACGTTATTTTAAAAAAAAATCTTGATCAGGATCGAACCCTGAGCCTGCGTCATCGCAAGAGAGCCTCTTACCGACTGTTCTACTGAAGCGAACGATACGAATACTGCATGAAGACAGACTTACGCCGCCGGATTTGACCTCAAAGGAGACAGCACATGTAATAACTTACTAGTGTGAATCGCTCTTCAAAACTTTAACTTTCCACCATCAAGAGTTGCGCCATCATTTTTTTCAAAGGCTGTACATAATCTATTTTTTAAATACTTATTTCATAATGTGTGACGTTGCAACCTTGGATTCAGTACTATTTTCTAGGGACCATAGTTAGACAGAAAGTATAAAATAATGTTGTATAAAAGAAGAACCTATAAATGGTGGCATGGTGGCCCAGGAGACGAGATTTTATGTTGTGAAATTGATTTAAAGCAGGAGCAAGGCGGGAACATATATCATGGGATCTGCCATGATGCCAAATTTTGAAAATTGTATTTGTACAGCAGCATGGTGAAAGTCGATAACTCCGGAAGTGGCCACATTTCCAATTTCAAGCTATGAAATAGCTATAACTTTTAAAAACAACGACACAATTTAGATATATTTAATTAAATTACGAACTAGAATAAATCAATTCTGAGTCCTCCATGGAATTGGAACATAAAAGCAATACAATAGAAGAATTATATAGAGAAAATACAAGACATTTATTTTCCTCTTCTCTAGATTGCTACTAAAGCTGCGTTGGCTGATTGACTCGAATTTTTTTCTTGTATTTCATTGTGTCTCGTATTACAGCTGGGGTATATTTATTTGTTCGATTTAGTCCCTCTTTTGGGGAGGAACGTTGAATATAGCAAATAATGAACACATTCCTTCGAACTACACATTTGGTAGTTGTGTGTTCAATTGTGTTTTTAAGTAATGATTTTACTGAGATGTTTTCTAAAAAAAATAAATTAGTAACCTATAATGTTGGTTATAATGTAGGACTACAGTTTGATGCGTCATTTTTTCTCCACTAGGGTGCATTCTCATACTATTACGATCCTATTTGGGAATAAATAATATGATCGAGTTGCAGTGGATGAACAAATGAAACATAACCAAACATTTCTCATTTGATTTCAAACATCGTCGTTTACATTAAATATATATATATATATATATTTTCCCCCAATGCCCCAGGTTGTCATTTCGACATTTCTGGTGTTCTCTCCTGGCATTGGCTTAATTGTAACCCACTTCTGAAGTTGGGGCGCCTAGAAGGCGGAGTTACGTTACCCCGATGATACGATCGGTGATAGATGATAATGAAGCGCCAGGAGAGTTCTTAATCTATACTTAACCTAAATTCCAGACCATGGGCAACCACAGGAATAATTCCCTTTAAGGAAAAATTCCTATGGCTTGACCGGGAATCGAACCCGGGACCTCATGAACAGTAGTCAGGAACGCTGACCACTAGCCCATGAGGAAACATTTTAAAATAACTGCATTTAAATAATGATTTGTGAGTAAACAGCTTAATTTTATTCGTTAAATAGTCCTAATAAATACCACTTTTGATTTCCAAATCCTCTAGATAAATTGGAAATCACTCCTGACATTATTTATGACATTTAACTCATGCCACAAATGCTAGTCAATGACCAATCACGTTTCAATGAATATTTTACAACCAATGACAGTCGTGTTTGATCTCGCTCTTTATCGATTTCTCTTTATCAGCTCCTGCTTTAGTGATAAAGAAAGCTCCTCCTTTTTAATGTTCTGAACAGGTCAAATCATTATTTTTCTCGAACAAATACATTGAATATAGCAAATAATTAAAATATTCCTTGATTTTACCGAGTTGTTTACTAAAAAAATAAATGAATAACCCGTAATGTTGATTATGATATATAGTTTGGCGTGTTTCGTTATTTCTCCACTTGGGTGCACTCTTACAATATTGCGATCTTATTTGGCAATACATAATATGATCAAGTAGCAGTGAATGAACATAACCTCACATTTCTGATTTGTTTTCAAACATCGCCGTTTACATTAAATATATAAATATTTAAAAATAACTATAGTTAAACAATGATTTGTGAGTAACAGCTTAATTTTATTCGTTAAAAAGTCCTAACAAATGCCACTCTTGATTTCCAAATTCTCTAGATAAATTCACTCCTCACTTCGTGAGTCGTGCATTTATAGATACTTTGGAAATCACTCGTGACATTACTTATGACAACTTATCATCCTACATTTTTATATTCCGGGAGTCCGAGCGGTCCATTTATACGTGCAGAAATTATGCGTCCATTTTAGTCGCCTCTAAAACACGCATTAGCTACGATGTGGCTATTCTTCAACCCGGCCACCACTCAGGATAAATACACTGTATTTCAAATCATGACATTCTGTTAAACATCGGAAATAATTAGTACAATCAATCCAGTCGTACAGAATGTATCGATTTTTAAAAATAGCTTTATTTAACACACAATTTTATTCCGACAGCTCTAAAGTCAACAAGTAACAAATGCTAATTCCAACATGAGTGGGATTAATTATAATAACATGACAAAAGTGAAATCACTAAACAAAATATAATAATTATCAACGTCTGAATTATATGTCACAAAGTTATGTGGGCCATCATCATTTATATGAAAGGTTTGAAAACAAATGTCAGTGGCTTGTCACTTACTACTATTTTGTGTTAAGGTCGAATGACAGATTTTATTTCGCAATGTGAATACTTTAGCGGTGTTAATGCACTATCATAAACGGTCACGCCTACAGTGTCATATGCAGCACAGTTCACATCCATGACGAATCATTTTTACTGCATGGCCTTGACATTAAAACAAATATTTATCAGTCAGTTGTTATTCTTTTGATCACCAGAGTAACATTAGCTGAAACTGTCAAGATTTCAAATGATATGTGGAACTATACATAAAATATTAAAGAACAAAACAAGAAAAGATACTAGATTGAAGTTTTATAAAACATTGGCAGTTACTGCATTACTTTATGGGAGTGAAACTTGGGTAATGACCAAAAAATTACAAAGTAGAATACAAAATGTAGAAATGAACATCCTTAGAAGAACAAAAGGCTGCACAAGAATGGATCGGTTAAAGAATGAAGATATAAGAACAGAGTTAAATATATATTCATTAAATGATAAAATCAAAGGATATAGAGAAAAATGGTTTAGACATGTAGAAAGAATGAACGTAACAAGATTACCAAAAGCAGCATTTAACTACAAGCCAAGAGGTTCAAGGAATGTAGGAAGGCCAGTGAAAAGATGGACAGAACAACTGTGAGGCGGAACAGGCCTTTTGCCTAGCCCGTGAAGTGAAGAAGAAGAGGAAGAAGAAGAAGAGGAAGAAGAAGAAGAAGAAGAGGAAGAAGAAGAACAAGAATAAGTAACATTAGAGCTGGATTGCTTATTCTCTTACTCACTGGCACTATCGAACCCGTAGATTCATGGCCGCGCGGACATAAGCTCTCCATACATCCCTATCCTGAGCCAATAATTTCCAATCATTCCCTGTATAATCTACTTCCCCCAAATCATAGTTAATGTTATTCTCCCACCTCATTCTTGGTCTACCAACTGGGCATTTTCACTCTGGTTTCTACAAGAAGCTTTCATGCACGTCTTTCTTTCCCCATTCGTGGCACATGTCCTGCATTAGCGCTGGATTCCCATCAGCAAATATATAGTAAGTAAAAGTAAAGTAATCCCACTACAGGCCTCAGGAGGCCCTTGGGGCAGTAGGAGGTTAAGGCTCCCACTATTTCTGGACAATCGGCACTTGATGTCAGCCGGGTTGTCAGCCCTGCGTGACGGCCGCCTTTACCCCAGAACAAGCGTCTGGTACTCATTTCCGTTAGAGGCTGAGTCGACCCCAGGGCCATAGTGCCGCCAGAAGGTTTGGGTCAGTTTAAAAATCCTGACCCCACCGGGACTTGAACCCTCGACCTTCCGGCTTGTAGCTCAGTGCTTTAACCACTACGCTACGGCGTGCCCCAGCAAATATATAGCCTATATAATATTTTTTTTATATTCAATGTCCTCCCCGTTGTCATTTCGACATTTCTGATGTTCTCTCCTGCATCGGCGTAATTGTAATCCACTTCTGAGATTGCAGCGCCTGGAAGACGGTATTATGCTACCCCTTTTTATTCTTTTATGGCGCTACAGGGCGATGTATGGCATTGGCCTCCAGCCTACCCAGTGTCTTCCTTTTCCAATTCCTCACTCCCAAAATCTTCTTTGCATCCTCGTGCACAGCATCAATCCATCTGTTCTTTGGTCTTCCCACTTTTCTCTTGCCCTCTATAGTTGTACAGAGAATTTTCTTTGGGATACGTTTATTTTCCATGCAATGAACATGTCCTGCCCATTCAAGTCTTTTGAGTTTGACGACCATGTAAATACGTAGTTCTTTGTACAGTTCATATAGCTTATTGTTATATCTACTTCTCCATATGCCGACCTCTATAATCGGTCCATAAACCCGCCTTACATTTTTTCTTTCTTAGGTGTCTTATGATATAATATTGGGTGATGATGGAAGTGGTGCGCCAGGTGAGTCCTTAATCCTAAATTTATCTAAGGCGAATATCAATGAAGATAATTAAGATGGCCATATGATGTTCGGGAACCGTTTGGGCCTTAGGGTTTCCTGGCATTTGTCTTACGGGTGAGGAAAAATCATGAAAAAACCTCACCCAGAAACCCACTCGAAATTCGAACACGGACCTGATGCGTGACAAGGCATTACGTTACCTTGAGAACACAGCGGTGGACAGTGATATACAATCTAACACTGGGAACTCAATGTATTTGACAAAGAGTGTACTGCACCAATAAGACTGTCTTTTTTATCATTAGGGCCTGAACTAACTGGTGAAGTATAAACAGTGCTGCATAACGCATTATCCATTACATTGATACTGTGCGCCCACATAAGCTCTCCATACATCCCTATCTTGAGCTAATGTTTTCCAATCATTCCCTGATAAATCACACACAACAAATCATGGTTAATATTATTTATTTAAAGAATATATATTTATTTTGATAATTAAATTATATGTACCAAGTTTCATTGGGGGAGAATAAAAATTGCAGTCATTAGAGCGTTGAAAATGTCGCCACTAAAATTTCAGCTTTCAAGTTAAACCCCATTCTTAATTTTCTGATTTTGCAGGTTAACTAATTGGATCTTACTTTCGTTAACTGATTACTACATGGGCCTAGCGAGTCTGGTTCCGAAACAAAAATGATGCCACTGGAGTGTTAACAGACACATATACACATACATATTTTATATATATAGCTAACTAACTAAATCATTGACATTTCCTAACCGGATGGTCATCTCCGTGCGGACGTAAGCTCTCTATCCTGAACTCTTTTCCAAATTATTCCCTGTATAATTCACTTGCCTCATATAATGGTTAATGTTAATCTTCCATCTCATTCTTGGCCTACCTACTAGTCACATTCCCTCTGGTTTTTATGAAATAAGTTTCCATTCACCTATTGCATTCCCTATTCGTGTCCCATGTTCTGCCCACCACAGGCTACAATCCCTAAACATAAATATAAATAAATAAATAAATAAATAAATAAATAAGTAAATAAATAAGTAAATAAATAAATAAGTAAATACATAAATAAATAAAAAATAAACATATATATATATATATATATCCATCCATAGTAATTCTGCCCGAGGGCAGATCTTTCGCAATCATAGCATTTTCATGCTATGCTTTGCAGCTTTACTAGGGAATTATAGGTGTGGTAGCTTCCCGTTGCATTCCACACCGGTGAAGTATTATGATGATAATGATAAGGATGATGATGATGGCCGGATTATTTTCGGGACCGTTGGATATATATATATATATATATATATGTTATAATTATGAGATCCGGGTTCGAATCCCGTCCAGGCATTTATTTTTCTTATCATTCCATATATATATATATATATATATATATATATATACATATACATACATAATGGGGGCACGCCGTAGCGTAGTGGTTAAGGCACTGAGCTACAAGCCGAAAGGTCGAGGGTTCAAGTCCCGGTGGGTCAGGATTTTTAAACTGGCCCAAACCTTCTGGCGGCACTATGGCCCTGCGGTCGACTCAGCCTCTAACGGAAATGAGTACCAGACGTTTGTTCTGGGGTAAAGGCGGCCGTCACGCAGGGCTGACAACCCGGCTGACATCAAGTGCCGATTGTCCAGAAATAGTGGGAGCCTTAACCTCCCACTACCCCAAGGGCCTCCTGAGGCCTATAGTGGGATCACTTTACTTTTATATACATACATAATTCTTCTGTACGTGTGTTGGCCATTCAACTCCTCCTAAACGACAACGAGAGATTTTGATGATTTTTTTTGGTGTGTGTTTGAGTGGGTCTCTGCATGGTTTACATTCAAATTGGAGTCTCCAAAACCATTAAGTGTAGGAGTTCACCTGAAGTGAAATTTAAAAAATCGCTCTAGTAGGCACAATTTTCGATGTTTCACAACGAAACTCAGTACATCACATTAAAATAAACCGAGGTAGGTATTTTCCAAAAATGAGCGAAATCCAATAATAAGAAGTGGAGGTTTACTTGAAATCCAAAATTAAAAACTGCCTAAATGACTGGACCTATTTTGATGATTTTTTTGTGTGTATTTGAGTGGGTCTTTGCATGACTTAAATTGACAATTGAACCCTCTAAAACCATTAGGTGTACGAGTTCACCTGAAGTGAACATTTAAAAATCGCTCTAACGGTGACAATTTTCGATGCTTCACTACGAAACTCAGTATATACTCTTAAAATAAACCAAGGTAGGGTTTATTAAAAAATGAGCGAAATCCAACAACTAGAAGTGCAAGTTTACCTGAAATCCGAAATTAAATACTGAATAGCAAATCGCCATATTTACGTTCGTCTCAGCTTATACCATACAATTTAATTAATCTTTAATATGTAATTTATTTAGGCGTAAATCTCTTATATATATATATATATATATACAGGCCATTGCAAGAAAAAGAAACATCGGCAACGGAGCTGAGGGGTAGTATATTGAGATATGTTGATAATTTTTTAAAAAGGTACCAATGTCCGGAAATTATGTGTTTTCACACTATGTCTAATTAATTATGTCGCAAGATCAGTGTTAGTTCGAAGGATTTGAAGGCTCGTTACTTGAGAATGCCTCATAGTTACGGAATGTGGCTACAACCCGATGGATCTCCAGCTCGCTTCGATGCCAATGTGAGGAGACATTTGGATGCCACGTATCCAGGTCGAGGGGGATTAGCCCTCTGGCCTCCGAGATCACCTGATCTTAACCCTATCGACTAATTTTTGTGGGGCGATACGAAACAGTCTGTTTATCAGACTCCAGTAGTGTCACGTATGGATCTTACAGCCCAAATCCACGCTGCTACAGAAACAATTCAAACGAGACCTGGCGTATTTGGACATGTGCGCCAATCACTACACCGCCGCTGTACGTTCTGCAATGAGATGTGAGGTGGATATTTAGTAAACTTGAAGTGACTGTGAGAGTAATGTCAAGTATTGAGTCTTGAAATCCAACTAACGGAACTCTTGGGAATTTAGCTACTTATAGTGTAAAAACGCATCATTTCTGGACATTGATACCTTATTAAAAATGATCTACACATCTCAATATACCACCTCACCTCCGTTGTCTGTAATTTTTTAGCAACATCCTGTATATACACTAGGGATATAACTTTTTGGGCTTTTGTGAAATAAAGTATTTCCTGTACAATGAACGGGTGTAAAATATTTACTGTGCAATGAATGGGTGAACTTTTATTTAAAACCATTGAAAAAGGCCTTCATTTCACTGAGCTTCAAGAAAAGGTCACCCCTAAATATATTTATATATCAATATTTAAAATTGATGTGGAGGTGACCTTTTCTTGAAGCTCAGTGAAATTAAGACCTTTTTCAATGGTTTTAAGCAAACGTT